>JUFY01020281.1:14344-37445 GCA_001855655.1 Leptopilina clavipes | reverse complement strand
AATTAGTAAAAATTTTAACTAATTTGAATTAGTGACTCACTTTTTGCTTTTGAATTAGTTAAAATTTACTAATAAATTAGTAGAAAATTTTTTTTTACTATAATAAATTATATAATTATATAATAATTTACTAATAAATTAGTAGAAAAATTTTTTTTTACTATTTATTAGTAAAATTTAACTAATTCGAAAGCAAAAAGTGAGTCACTAATTCAAATTAGTTAAAATTTTTACTAATTCAAATTTAGAGAGTAGAAAGATAAATTTACATTTATAAGAAAATTAATCATTTAAAGTAAGAAAAAAAATTAATTTACATATGATTTAAAGTAAGAAAAGAAAATTAATTTAACTTTTGCACATTTTGCAAATATGTTAAATGTAAATGCCAAAAACGAATTTATAAATTGAATATGTCAAATATATTATTTTTATATATCAAAAAATAGAAAGCAGCGGTACGTGTATAATAGACTTAATAAACAATTTGTTTCATCTTTTTTACTGTTACAATGAAAGAAACGAATACATCTCTCTCTCGTATATATATAGAAATTTCAGTGAATCAATTACAATTAGAGTGTATATGTCTTATTAGTGTTCCAGCCAGATGAAAAATGATGTTAGAAACGTAATTTTCTTCTGGTAATCATTATTCGTTTTCCAGTGTAACAAATAAATATAGACATATATGTGTGTGTGTGTGTATATATTACGTAATAATTCCAGTTTCCAGTGGCCTGTTCGTGCATGGGAACTACGATTGAATGTAATGTTTGCCGGCCCTGACCGTCTAGCGAAAGAGCAGTTTTATGATTCAATGCGTATAATTACATATGGGTTCACGTGGCAAACTACTTTCACGTTATAGAACAAACTCGGATTCTAATTATTCTAGGTCTGCTGTTTTTCAAAATTCACTATTAAAAAAAAAAAAAGAAAAAAAGACGAAAAAAAGAAAAAAAAACGAAAAAAAGAAAAAAAAGTACTATACACTATGAAAATACGTTCATAGAAAAGGTAATATCATTGAATGAATATAATACACAGGAAATAATGTCCAATTAAAATAACTTTAAACCGAAAAAAACCCGAATACTAAAGAAAAATTTGTGGTTTATATAAAATTTTTGTAATATTCCAATTACGTTTCATTATATTGAAATTATTGCCCGATCTCTAATAAATAAATTATTAATTTTATTCTTATTGTTATTATTATTATTTTTATTATTATTATTATTTTTTTATTATTAGTATTTTTTTATTATTAGTATTATTATTATATAGGCTGAAAATAATTTATTTGATTCAAATAATCGATTACTTGTCTATTATATTATTGTTAATATTATTATTATTATTATTATTATTGTGAAATAATTATATTTGAAGCGCAAAAATTTCTTTTTTTCAAGATGATTTGAATATTTGATCTATTATTCTGTAATATTTCATATTATATTATTATTAATTAATTAATTATTGTTTCAAAATGCTATAGCTTCCATTTTGAAACAATTTTGAAATGGTCAGTGTATCCACCCAGAGAATATGAGGACAAATCTGGAGGGTAAGTTTTCTACGTGGGGCGTTGCCAACCTTCGAGAACGTATCGACCAAACACCGCCTCCGCCCCCGGGGGTTGAAAAGGGCAGGTAAATCTGAATAATTTTACTCTGACTATATTTAACGACCTTATATGCATTTGTCCGTATGTATATATAGTACCTCTGCAAGTTGCAAAGAACTTGCTTGCAAAGATCCAGAAAATGAAAATCACATTTTTTATGCAAACTTTATAACCCCGTATTTTATATTTCAAATAATATTTTATATTCCACATGGAAATAATTGATACACTTTCTATTAAGTATTATTGTGGTATATAATAGTATTATACTGGTAATAGTATTATACTAGTAATAGTATAATACTAGTTGTATATAGAATTATAATCTATATTCGTAGAAAAAATGCCAGCGCCGGGAATCGAACGCAAGACAACAAGTCCACGAGTGAAGAATCCTAACCACATAACCAAAGATGCACCAGCAAGAAAATTTCCCCAATACATATTCTTCCCTTCTCAGTTAATTTTACAACCCAAAAGATAGTGAATATTGTGTATAATTATTTTTCGCATGAATTATTCCCAACTGTTAAATATTGTTTTCTTTTCTTCGCGTCAAAATCAGAAAAGGCGATGGATATTTTTTCTTCTTTTTCCTAAACGACTGGCATTTGTTCATACATAAAAATGCTACTGATTGTTGAATGAACATAAAACGGTTTTCTTGGAATGTAAGAAAGAAATAATCCTGCCAGAAAAACCGGTATCGTTTCCTTCTTCATTAGCCAAGAGGCTATACAGGAACGTAAATCAAACCCGATTTCCCGACAACAACGACGCGTATGTCAATGGCATAAATCTTTCTTCCCTATTTTGTATATATATATAAAATAGTGGAATCATTAAAATATCACATGACACAATAAAAGTCGATCTCAATTTCTCAAATCCTATATTTTCTCCTATTATAATAGAAATTATTTCCGAATCCGGTATTTTTCATCGCCAAAATCAAAAATCAATATAAATGTGGATGATATAATAATTTAATCCCACAGGAGATAAATCGCAAAAGAATTTGAATTTCGCAAAGAAAAATTAAGGAGAATAATTTTATAAAAAGTTGAATACGTGGAGGGGGGGGGGTCACTTTCTTATACGGAAACGAGGAGAATGGACAACACAGCTGTCGTGGAACGTGCGCTCGGTGGGATGGGGTGGGGGGAGATATTACGCCTATCGGAGAGCCGGAAGTACCGCATTTAAAGGGAGGAAGTTAATCGAGTGAATTACCCCCGGGATAAATAACCCTTGGGATATTCGCAGGGGATCAAGCAAAACAGCTGCAAATGTTTAAGTTTACAAATATATAAACACAGACACATGACCTTAACGATTAGGGGTGCCTATAATGATTAACATAATTGGTAGGGTTCAAGAGGACAAAGTGTGCTCGGCAGGTTGCGAACTTTGTCAGGTGATAAGCTGTCATTACACGGATGATTACCAATCTGATTGACGAACCTTCTTCTTTTTTTTTTTTATTGAAATACCGAATTGCTGACTTTTTCATATTATTACTATTATCGTCGAATCAATCAAATTAAATTTTAATGCTATTCTAAATTATAAACAATTTGTATCTATTAAATAATTTATTACTATTATTATTATTATTACTTATTAATTATTAATAGTTTATACTTTTTGGTTTCGAAAGATTATTATAATATTAATAATTATTAATATTATTGTTACCATTGCGTTAAATGCAATTTTTCAGATTTTTGGACCCCCTCCCCCCCTAAATTGGTAACGTAGTTTATGGATGGCCCCATAGCATTAAAATTTAGTTTGATAATAATAATAATGATAATAATGATAATAATGATAATAATAATAATAACAACAATAATAACAATAATAATAATAATAATAATAATAAGATAATAATAATAATAACAACAATAATAACAATAATAATAATAATAATAATAATAAGCAATATGAGCATTTCTCGCAATGAAAATCCGCGACAACAATTGATAATAAAATTGATTGACAATCATTGTGTGAAAGTGACAGTGAAAATGAATTTTGTCAGCGAAAGTATATTTTTAATAACAGTTTTGAACAGTTTAAACAAACTGTTTTGTTTTTTGTACGTTTTACGATGACAAAAAGACGATTCGGATATTACAACGATGACGGAGAGAGTCTTATCCGTTGAATTGAATTTTTATTTTTACAATAATAATTATATAGTATATAAAAGCTGACCAGTGGATAAACCATTAAAATCAAAGAGCGTAAAAATACAAGAGCAATTATTGAAAATTGAGATATGAGAAGATAAAAAGTTAAAAGAGTTAAAAATAAGTTCAAAAAAAAAAGTGATGAAATATTTTGAAAAATGTTTGAGAAAAAAAAGAAATTATTTGATTCAAATAATGAATTACTTGAATATTATCAAATGAATTTTATTCAAATACAGAAATTATTATTTCAATTACAATTTATTTGATTTTAATAAAATTTGGTCTTTCAAATAAATATTTATTTGCCAATAGAAAAATAATCATATCGGGGATTATTTGAATCAAATAAATTTTTGTTTTCACAGTATGTAAAAATTGAATTTAAAAAAAATAAATTTAAAAGAACATTTAAGAATTGAATTTTTAAATTGTTTGAAGAGGAAATTTTTTAAAATAATGGAATTTTTTCTATCTATACCTGCAACTGACAAGAGTCGTCGAGCGGCAGAATGACCAATGGCACTCGTGTCTTCCTGATAATCAGTGTGATTTCTCACGTGTATGGAATCCGCAGTTTGTTGTTGAATGGACCACGCGAATTCCATCGCAAATTTAGATTAAAACTAAAAACCAAACAATTCACTATCGACGAATTACGAACAGAAAAAAAATTTCACTTTGTCACGCGTTCACTACATTCTGTCCAAGGGTTGATAAAATCCTCTTTCTTCATTTTGCCAAATTCGTTAAAATCAAAAAAACCTTTATCCCCATTTGCATAACGTTTCAATTTCAAATAGAGAAAAATTCAATTCAACATTTTTCCATAATTTATCAGTTTATTTTACTTTCAGTTTCAGTTTATTTTACTTTCAGTTTCAGTTAAATTTTATTCGGCTCTCACTGATCATTAAATTTCGATTTAATTATATAATCAAATACGGTTTATATTATATAAAATATAAACAGAAATAATGAAAATTGAATTGTTAAGTCACTATTGAATATCCAAGTTGATAAGGTCGAAGAAGGGTTGAAGAATTCCAGTAAGGGTTTTTTCTAACTTCAAGATCCGTAAGTTGAAATTTGTTTCTTTTTTTTCGATTTTAAGAGTCATACACTATTGTAAGGTGAAATTTCAAGGCGTGGTGATTTTTGGCGACGATAACGGAAAACTGGAAGCTTTTCGTTTCGTTGACGGAACCGATGGAAGGTGAAGTTCCGCTAGATTGAGGATGTAGGTTGATCGGCCTATTGGACATAATGGTGGGGGGGTTGAAGGTACAGTTTGCAAAGTGTGTTTTGCTACAGTTTACACCCGATATTAGGTAGACGATAGTGGGGGCATCTCCAAGGGAAGGCGGCGCTAACTTTATGCCAATGTAAATGGGGTGGTTTGGTAGGAATCATCCCCTATGTGCATAAAAGCATATTTCTGCCAAGACCCGAGCTTTCAATTGGTCAACGAAAAAAACTCCTTTACCATCGCTAGAAAAACATTTCCTTTAATCGAAAAATTTGCCATAAATAAATATGGATCAGAAGAATTTTTATTCCAATGAAAAACGAATTCGAAAAGTAAATTATTTGAATGAAAATTGATGCGAAGAAGAGAAATGAGACTAAATTATTTACGTCAGCAAGTACACAATTTTCAGTATAGAAACTTGTAGAATAACTTTTCTTCTTCTTCTTCTTCTTCTTTCAGAATTGTGAAATTATTTAGTTGCGGACCACGAGACATCGATTTATCAATTATGTTTGCTAATTCAGGACATTTAGTCTTGTCTGCGAAACAACTCTCAGACACGAGATCTATACAAATATAGGACTAACTATACGCGAAACATATTTCAGCTTCATTATTAATGTCCTCATAGATTACACTTGGTAATCTAAAATACCAAACATCCATTTTAACTTTCAAGGATAAATTTTTTATAACACTAAAAGAGAAACAATTGCGTACTTTAATTATTATCTCACATATATTCAAGGGTGCAAATAAAATTAAAAAACCTTCTTTCATAAAAATCGAGTAAATAATTTACCGCAGCGAAAAGTAAATTTAAAAAAAATTCCGTTACGATTCAATTTGGGTAACAATAATTTTTCTCTTTTTAAATTAAACCCTATATACAATATTTGTCTGTATGTGATTATTCCAATTGTAACAATTACAAGCGGAATTTTTTAAGTATCACCTGCTGTCCGTATGCCGTCGGACTGTTTCATTTTCAATGATAATGTGCGATAAAATTCGTGCGTGAATTCACGATGCGTATAATCGTTGCACATTATTAGTCTGACGAGAATCACCCCCCCCCCCAAAAAAAAAAAAAAAAAGTTTACCAAGTGTAAAGTCTCCCCTAACTCCACTGCTATTTTCTCAACCCCTTTTTTGTGACAAAACCGATAATATGCAAATGTTTACCATCGCTAAATGGTTATACTTACATAAATTTTATCGAGGGTGACTTTTATCGTTAAACGGGCAATTATTTGTTATTTGACTTTTGCGTTACGTAATATTTAAAACACTTCTGATTCGAAGCGAGATTTTTTTTTTTAATATTCCAAATATCGTATAAATTTAAGTTAATAAATTATTATCATTATTATAATATATAATATTTATATTAGTACTTAATAACTATTCTAATTACTAGAATTACTCATTATTATTCACATAAAATAGCAAAAAATATTTAATTAAATAATAATAATAGTAAAATATTTACCGCATTCAATATATTTTCCATATAGCAAACTGGACTCACCTGAAACAAAAAAAGAACGAATTTTATTAGATAAATAAATTACATAATATTTATATGAACGAATGGATTAAAAAAATTAATAAAATAATAATAATAATAATAATAATAATAATAATAATAACAATAATAACAATAATAATAATAATAATAAAAACGTTATTGGAACCGTGGCACGTGAATCGTTCAAGATAAGATCCACGCGATCAAAAGACAATCGTAATTATTTTCAGGACAAAAGATTTCACTTTGACAAGAGACATTTCTCATTTTGCATCGACGCGATCCGTGAAACGCAATATTACACAGAAACCCGAGTTACAAACAAAATATCTCTGTTTATAAAAAAAAATTTACATCAAACGAATTGAATGATATTTGTGAAATCAATTAATTGTTACACTGAAGTTAGTTTAAAATTATTTAAATAATTATTTTATTAAACAGTTATTAAAGTTATTTTTTCAACATCATCATCATCAATTTAATAAGATAAATAATTTAATTATTCCGACAATAATTGTACAAAAAGAAGAAAAAAAAGACAACAATTATCATGCGAAGATATTTTCGTTACATAAAACGAAATTCTCGCGAATATTACACACGTACGAATCTCGTTATTCTGCACGAAAACAATATACTTTTAATTGAAATTTTCAACGATATAATTGAGAAATCATATAAAAATTTATATAAAAAACGAACAATGAGGAAATAATTTTAACAAAATAATTGCAATTGATACCTAATTGTTCGAATTTTTAGAAAAAAATATATAATATTTGTGAAAAAAATTAATAACAAAAAATTATATGTATTATTGTATTAAATAAATTCTCTCCACTGATTTTATTTAATATAACAAAAATAGTAAAAGCATTTAGCGCAGTAAAATAATTTACAAAAAGTGTATATAATATAACGCGTTACAAGAATTCAGAAAGAGAGGGGAAAAAAAGGAATAAATAAAAAATAAGAACTGTCCAGTTAATACGAAATCAACTCTTTTGACGATAATTCAGTACCAGGGCGAAATTCCCTTGGGGATAATCAACGTTAGAGATAAACGATTTATCTGACTACAGCATCCACGTGTTCCTCCTCTATATATACATAATACGTACACGCGTAATTCTTTTTTACAACTCGTGCGTAGGAACAAAATTTTTCCTCATCCAATATATTAAAATTACAGATATTTTAGATTGTTATCAAATATCAATTTTTATTTCCAATGCGAATTTAATAAAAAAAAAAAATAACTGTTTTCAGTTTTATAGAAATGTGCGAAATAATAAAATAATAACCAATTGAAAGAAGAATACGAATAAATTTCAGATTGTTTGTTTGTTGTATAATATATGTAATTATTAACTGATTGCGTAAACAATCGTCGCGATAAGACATTAAAAGAAAGGTGTTGGATGTCACAGATTAGAAATTATTGCTATGTGAATTGCAAGGACTCGCGATTGATGTTCAATGAATTATGAGCCTCATTTGTTTAATGTCATTATCATTATCAATGCATTGTACATAGTCGCTTAGAACTTAAATCCAAACTTGCCACAATCTATCATCTTCTCCGCTTCGTATTGATTCAAGAAAAATTCATATTTCATCAGAAAACTCAAAAACGTCGAGAATAATTATTATAACAACCATAAACTATAAGTTGCAGACATACTAAAAAGTATACACAAAAGGCGTCAATCAGTAGGAGGAATGCAAGTTCAGTTTCTGATTCTAGGCCGATCTTCTATTCAATATAAATTCTTGTTGGAAACGTTTGATACACATACAGCATAATACTGGGAGTACGACTGCGGTATTTTACAATCACTGCGACAGTAATGAGTTCAACATCTATGCATTTACACATAGCGTGGAAACTTTAAAGCACACTATATGTTAGTTTGCAACTTTAGAAAAGGTATATATGAAAAAGAGTCGCATGAGTCCTTGGTATAAATTCCTCTCTGTCAATCTTCTAATTAGTCTCTACAAAAGCGAAGAACGACATGTCGTTTCACAAGATCACCAAAGATATATTTTTTTAAACAAACTGTCGATTATTTTCTTTATGAAAAAAAAATAAAACTCTAGAATAGGAACTACTACCACTAGGAAAATACCGGCAGTATGTCAACATCAATATACAAATCACACAATTTGTGGTATATCCAAACATTTTTCGACTTTCAATCAGATGCTTCAGAATCAGAATCAGAATCAGAATCAGAATCAGAATCAGAATCAGAATCAGAATCAGAATCAGAATCAGAATCAGAATCAGAATCAGAATCAGAATCAGAATCAGAATCAGAATCAGAATCAAAATCAGAATCAGCTTCAGACAGTTTTAGCCAACACTAAACTAAAAATAAAACACGTTATGGGATATTTTATACAGCATTCCATAATAAGATACAAAAACTAATTTTCCAATCATCATCATCATCGTAAAACTGATTAAATTTTCCCAAATTGCAAAAACTACGTCCACAATAATTGTTCCGAAGATATTTCTAGAAAAATAGTTAAACTTTTTTCATTCATTCCAATACCAAGAAGATATTTAATATACATATACACTAAACGCCCCATGGTATATAGTTTCTCAGTATAAATCAATGCATTTTGCAAAGAGAATTCTATATACACGGAAAGAAATCATGTACGAAGACGTTAGCGTGACCAAAGTAGTAACACGACATCGGGGCATCAAGAAGGAAAGCTGAAGTCATGATTCTTTTGTATAATAGCGTCGTTTCTACCTTCAGAAATTTCATATTCCTTATGTTAGTCACTATATATGAGCGACAAGCTTTCAATATTTTTTTAAGAAGAAAAAAAAAAGAATAAACGAATTTACCTTTATGACAAAACATAAAAAAAGAAATAAATAAATGAAATTTTTCCAACACAAATTTTTGCCACAGAATAATCTATTTCTAGAAAAAAATTTTAGGAATAAGTCACTATGGGAACAAAGTACATATGGGAATGATTTATGAATATAGATTAGTAGTTCTTATTATGTTAAACACTTGTTTACGAACATGGGCCTTTCCAATGTGACGTCAATAAAAATCTGACTAAATATTTTACACCTTTCCTTGTCTATAGGAGCAATATTGCGTCATAAAATTTCTTCTTTGTCTTTAATGTCCTTACAAGGATAATTTTCACTCTTACTTTATTGAATTTATTTTCGCAAAAGTTTACTTTAAATGTGCATAAGCGAGTGTGCCTTTAATCCATATTGCACAATTTCGGCCACAGAAGTGGAATTAAGACGAAGTACCTGAAAAGGTGAACCGCTTCCGTTTGGAAACATATTCAGTGATATTTAACAAGTTTCAAAATGTCATTTTTCGCATATAAACTCGCCTACGACTGTACTAATTACAGATGTAAATTTTGAACATAATTCAATTCCACCTTTAAAAATCAATAACACAATAAAACCGTAAAGTCAAAAATCCGAAAAGAATACACAATGCTTTAATCTTGATTTTAAATATCCATAAAGTATCAAACTATTTCAAACTATTTCAAACTATTTCAAAAAATAGAAGAAAAAATAATCCGTAAATACTTTGAAAGAAATCAGTATTTAGCCAAAAAAATCAATAATTTTCCCTCTAGTAATTAAGAATCAGTAAAAGATTCTTAACACAAGAATAAGTATCCAGTAACAAGAAAGAAAGTGTGACGAACGCAAGTATTCAAATGATGGGTACTACAAATGCTTAGTATGCGGAACAAATTTATAACGGGATTAACTGTTCAAAAACATCGGAGACTCTTGTTTTGAAATAACAATCGATATTCAATTCTCAAAAAAAAAAAAAAAATGTCCAAAACAGGCCAAAAGATGACAAAATGAAACAAAGTGTCAGAAAATAAAATACTGTGTAATTAATAGCAACAATAATAATTATGTAAAATATTGCAACTGTTTCAAACTACCATTTAATGTAACAAAGTTTTCCAATATGTGAAAAAATAAAACTACAATTATTCGAAAGAACCATTAATAGTGGACTGCAATTAATGATTGTTGCAAAATTATTATTCAACCTCATATTTATAAAAGAGTTATATAAGATTAAATAATCAGTCAATATTTAGTTACAGTTGTTTATTGTTATTGTATATCCGGTAATAAAATTTCGATTAAGGTTTTTTGATTCGTGAAACTTGTGACAGGCATTGCATGCACATTTCTCTCGCACAATTAGGATATTGTCCCCTTATGATGACAACAAAAAATATCAAATCCTTGAACATGCGAAGAAGAATGCAATCTCATTATCAAAAAAAAAGCGAAGAAAATTGCTAATTGTATATTAATAAAGAACGCTGAGTAAGAAAAGTCCCATTATTTTCAAAATCAAAATATCCTTTGTAATCCAGAAACAAATAATAGCACTACTACAGAAACGATTTTTATCGAGAAACAAGTGCCAAAATGAAAAGGGAAATCTGGTTCATAATTAGAGAGAATTCTTTTAAAACCTAATAAATTAACTTTTTTCAGGTATATTTATACATATAGGAAATGGAAACAACACCTTTTTCAAGGATCGATTCACATGAGGAAAGCTATTCTTTATATTATTAAATAGAGAGGAATTCCATTATCCATATGAAGAATTAAATGGATCTTTTATGGATGCGCAAAGACGCAGTTTAATGCATTGCAGATGTATGTTTAGACATCAAAGGGAGCTAATTTTTAAATCATGTTTGATGATAATGACATTTATAGCGTTTCCTATTCGCATTTATGATGACTTTTCCGTTGCAGACGACTGGATGATGTTTCAGTCGACAGCGTCGGAGATTGGACAAGTAAGTCGCAAGTAGTCCACACTTCCTCTCTCCCTTTGCATATAAACAATCTCGATGGAAAATCTAGAACGTGGAGCGCATTAAACTCACACGGATACTGTACATATCCAATAGTTCAATCTTCTAAAACCGAAATCGTAAAAATCATCGAATATTTGGTCCAATAAATTTCAGATTTCAAGTCGCAATTTTCAACCATAAAATGATTCTTCTGTAACATTTTCTTTTTGAAATTTCCATTATATATTAATTTGCTTGAGAAATTTCACGATCGTCTAATATTAAAGGATTTTAATTGAACAGTTCAATAGCTGTGATTTACTAAACAAAGTTAAATATTAGTTCTGAAGAAACTATAAACTGTGTGACCATGAAGAATATGTAATGAAGAATGCCTTCTCTATATATACAAACATAGAAGCGAAAAAGAAGGGGGAGATTGTATAGAAATGTGGGATGAAGTAATGGACCTTTATCTTCGTATGTGTACTTATATTATGTATTTACATGTAAATTATACTGTTAACAGATTGAAATTGCACCGCATTTACTGAATAACCGTGAATTGTAAACTCAGCAGTTTTGCATTCTATATCATTTAGCGTCATATCTTGTCTCATATAAGCGGAATTAATTCTTCAAAAGTGATGATTCCAAAACAAAATGAAAAAATTATGTCGAATTTTGTTTGGTAATTTCCGTAATGTGTACATATCTAAATTAAACATCAGTGACAATTCACCAGTGTTTCTAATTACACGAAAATTAAGTTGTAAAACGATACAAATTTCTGTATACAAATTTTTTTATACACAATAAGATAAAAATAGAATCAATTTGGTTTCTAATAATTCAGTGATTCAATCAGTATTTTAACCTTCGATTTCAAAGGGACCTTGTTCACTGCCAGTGTTTTTGCCTCTTCCGGAAACGCTTAATGACGTAACTGATTCAATCCTTTTTTTGCCTAAATAGAAAAAAGAAATGTAAGTTTTATATTCATTTTGATTGGCAAAATTTTGTCTGATTTTATGAAACATTAGGATATGGTATTAGAAACTAACAAAGCGGAAAATGTGCATCAGGTAAAAATCTCTTTCCGTTAGGATATTTAGATGCGACAGGAGCAACACAGAACAACAATAAAAATCACCTTTCATGCTTTTTGCCTGCACAATTAGCACACATTAAATGTTAATGCCAAGACGATGATTGTTCTAGATTTTGTTTTAACATCTTCTGATGGAAATAATGAGAAAATTATTGCCCTCATCGTCATTATGTCAACGTGGCAGTTGGACATAATGAGGACTAATTTAAAGCAGAGTCAAATGAAGAAAAAATAAACAATGTTTCATGTTACGAATCATATATATTATAAAATGGAGGACAAAGAAACTTGGAGTCGCTGATTCGTGGGAGACAGTAGGATGGACGCAACAGGATCGCTTTTGGCATCGATTAAACAAAACCACCCTTATACACAGACAAACACTGTGTATCCTACTTACCACCCCCACTTACAATATCCACAAAGTGTGGCCAAACCAACCCCGTTCACGCAAATAAATCCCCACAGGTCACATCCTCGCAAACATAATTTACTGACATGTATACCATAAAATACATGCTCAGCTCATGACATGTTCCCACTTTTCGTTGAAACGATTCTGAATCTTGTGGCAGTTCATGACACGCATATATATAGTATTTTAATGATTTGCTATTTCTCACGCAGGTGCGTTCGCGTGCGTGACCCTTATTAATGGATTCGTTTGCATGTGGGCGGCCAAGATCAAGTGTCAAATTCAAATCGCTTATGCGATTAATGTATTTATTGAATGCTATAAAATTAATATCAAGAGCAGAGGAAAATATTTATTTTCGAACAAATATAATTTGTGTACTGAAAAAATTCTTCGTCTTTTTAACCTTGTCTTTCGTGTACTTTTTTTGAAATACTGCAAAATACTTTAGAAATACTGCAAAAGGGTTAAATTACGACTCTTACTGGAACAACAGTAATTAGGAATTTGTGCGGTTCTTCGCAAACAGTAAAAATAAAATTTAAATATTCGAACAACGGGAATAATTAGGATGATCCTAATAACGAAAAATGACCTTTTTGGCGAATCCGGAATTGAATCAAAAAATCCAAAAACAAAGTTCAAATTTTCTACATTCACTCGGCAAAAAATTATCAACCGGACACTACTCTAAATCAGAATAGTCATTTAAACTCCCAAGGTAAAATACTTTTTACTCTTTTAAGTTGATTTACAACTCCAAATAATTTCGGATTTTTGAAATAATAGAAAAGGTTTTACACACCTGTTCTAAGATTCAAAATAGTTCAAAATTTCTTCAAAAGAAGAATTTTGCAAAAAAAAAAAGATACAAATTTGATACAAAATATGAGAAATTGAGTCGTCAATGGTCAAATCATTGCGGAAAAAAATAAAAACCATAAGTTTATGCGGATATAGATTTACATATACGTCTCTCGACCATCGATAAGAGTCCGGAATAAATTCTACGGTACATGACACGATTATAGTTCGCGTGTTTGAAGATGTTTTTTTACACTTTACGTAAGCATATGTATGTTTATTATTTTTTTTTTTAGAAGAATAATAGTGGAAAAAAATTTGAAAAGCAAGGAAACGAAAAATTTCCGAATCTTTACATTCCTTTGAAAAAAAATCCAATTCCACTCACTTGATAAAATAATTATAATCATATAATACAAATTACAATAAAGTGCAATTCTTTTTCATTTCCTTTAAAAGTAAAATTAAACACTAGAATAATTTTAAAATAATTGTTTATATAATAAATGATCAAAAACATTTTTCTTTTACCATTTAGTTGTTGAATAAAGTACAAAAATCTCGATTTTTTTAACTGTATTCAACAGTAAAAAAAATGTCTATCTAATATTATAATTTTAATTTTTTTTTAATATTGACACTTTACTATTTTTGTATTTTATGTACAATTTCGTGTGTGGAATATATTTAAAATTTAAATATAGAAAATTGGGCAACCCTTTCAAATTCAAAGTAATTTTTTATGTATGTCGAGGTCGAAAATATATAATAATAAGCAGAGAGAAATGCTTAAAAGTGTCGAAAGTAATTGACTGCGTATATAACAATTACAAGAAATGTGTTTGCTAAATGTGAACGTAAATACTTGACCGATTGTATATATACATGACACTTCCTTCTCCCACTAATTTTTTCTTCACCATATTTCACTTTGCTTTTTGATGTCCTCGGAAATTACATCATTGAATATTTCCTATTCAGAATGAAATTACGAGGACAATAATTACCTAGCGTAAATATTGCTCGAGTTAATGAACATTTTTTTTTATCCACACTAATTCCGGGGAAAAAAGGTTATTACTCCTTTTTAAAAAAACGATTTATCCGGTTTACAAAACGGAATAAAACAAGTCTTTTGTTATTTTACTATATTGTTGAATTAATTGCCAATTAGGTGAATTATATCATTCAGTGAATTTCTCCATTAAATCGTAATATCGCATAATTCTCATCAATTAATATTTAATAATCAACTGCACTAAAATTGTTTCAAATTTGTTAAATTTTCTTTTCCTGTAAAAAATACTTCAAATTTCTTTTTTTACTAATAAAAAAAAAATGTTCCAATCAAATAAAAATTCGATTAGCAAAACCAAATAGGAAAATTTTCTATGTAATTAAATTCGTGAAAGATGAAAGTGTCAAAATTTATACTACAATTAAATCGTACACGTCCATCTGTACCAGAAATTTATCACAAAAGTCTTAATTAGCCGGAATTATAATTAGAGAATTCTTATAGTTTTGAAAGCGATAAATTCACCACGCAGCTTGTATAAATCATTCTTTACTGCGCATCTTTTCCACTTGACTTGAAACGTGAAAGGTAATTTGTATTAAAAAAAAAAAAAAAAAAAAAATCTTTTTGCCGTAATTCATTTTTTTATTAAACGCGCCAATGTTGATTATAAATTCCGCTTTTATACTCATTTATGCTAATATCCTATTCTATACTCGAAAACTTTTTTTCTTTTATATATTTTCCAACAATATATTACACACGTGTGAAACATTAATGTTCAATTCCTTTGAATTTTCTTTTCTTATAATTTGATTTGTTACTTGTTTTTCCTTTTCATGTCATTACATAATTTTCCTTATTCTAAACCTAAGTAAAAAATTTCTATTTTTAGATAAAATTCAAAAGGGGAAAAATTTCAGTCTTTGTGCTTTTTGTGTACGACGGGAAAAAAAATTTACAGGTGAAAAATATATCAAAAAAAAGACTTTTTTCCCTCCTATGATTAAAATTTTTTTGGGGGAAATTATTGTACGTGATGACAATTCGAATTCTTATAATATCTGTCATGGAAGTCAAAGGGAAAGTTCATGAGTCGGGTTGAATGACACTTAGTTGTCTCTCCAGAAACTTTTTAGTGATCATTCGAAATGCAACGTAAACGTCTCGATTGATTAGCTTTTCTTGTCAATGACTATTGGAGAGTTTTCTTTTCCACTAATTATTATTAAATATTTCGTTAATGTTCACTTCTTAAATATTCCCCAATTTTTTTTGTTTCAAAAAAATACACTTGAATTCAAAATCTATGTAATAAAGGACATAAGAAGAAAAATAATATTCAAAATTGAAATTATATTAAATATATTATTGAATTCATAGCTAAGAATAACTTTTGAAGGATCAAGATAAAACTTATTTTCAAGCAGAGAATATATATATTATATATGTGATCGATCGTTTTTTTTTTTTGTATAAGTGATGATAAGCAATAATATGGGTAAAAAAAATAGTATATCTGTGTGATTTCGAGTCACGTTACAAATTCCCGTTACATTGTTTGAGGCTGAAGAAAAATGGGGAGGTACTGGGACCATATGAACCGCCGGATCGTAGAAGGGCATATAGCCAATGTAATTCAAATGGGCTATATGCCCTTCTACGATCCGGCGGTTCATATCAGCATGGCCGAAGCTCAAAGTATTGCGCAAAAGCGAAGAAAAGCTTGTTTCCACCCTTAAATGTGAATCATTGGCTGATGGAGGGAAGCTTTCGAGACGCCCACACATAAAAGCTCAGACATGCGCCATGGGAAAAGTTAAGAGAAGAAATGATAAAATATAAAAAAAAGCTTTTTACGTGCTTTGCGATCATATTTTTATCTCATTTTTTTTTAAATGTATATATCAAAAACGATACACACGTCATTGAGATTAAGCAGATGAAAAAAATTGATTGTACCACTGCACTACAGACCTGACAGTCAAATATTGTCCATGACACGTAGTTTAGAATAATTCTCTTTCAGAAAATATACAATTAATTTTTTCCAATATCAAAAATTTACAGAAACTGTATGGAATATTTAATATAGAAAATTTTCTTAAAATCGCGACTTTAAATTCTTAAGTCAGCATAATATTGCAAAATTGGATCTATAAAAGAAATTTCCACTTAAATCGTTTCTTTGGAAAGACAATCAATTTTAATTGTTTATAAACGAAAGACGAATTGCATTAACGCGAACATGACCTGCGCTGCATTTTATCATAAACGTCATTAAATAATTAACATAGGTAATCACTGCGTCTACCCTACATCTTCCGTATAAATAGTTTACTCCCAAGGTTCATTAATCCAAGGCGAATTAATTAAAAAAAAGAAAGAAATTCGATTCAACGGATATAAAAAACTCCAACAATAAAAAATATTATCTAAAGTAAATATTAATAACAGTAAAAAAAATAAATACCATAAAAAAATATTAACAAAAACTGATTGAAGTACACATTTATGAATCATGTACGCCTTTAATGGCAACTTTCAATTCTATAGATTAGTTAATGAGAAAAAAAAAACTTTGGATCAATGGACTTTGAAAAGTGTAGTGTTCATAGTTTTGCTTTTTTTTTATCTAAAAAGCAAAACATTCGCGGTCGATTAATTCATTTGACTTGCAAGTAAGTGGCGGATGGAAGGAAAGTATATAAAGTATAACGACATGAAAAAAAGGAAGCAAGCTAAAGTAACATTGTCGTCAGAATTGTGTAAAATGTCTTTCGCAATAAAAGGCAATTCACTTGATCTCAAAATGCACTACGCGGGGGATTATTGCTCGCTGACTGAATATTCGGGCGTATGAAAAAAAATTATTGCAAAAAAACTTATCCATATTGGGCAATATTTCTATATAACAAATAGCGACAATATTTTCATTTTAATTACTAAAGGAACGGATAAATTAACGATTAAAACTAAAAAATGACTAAAATAGTGGTAAACATTTTTATATATTATATATGAAAAAAATAATAAAATAAAATAATAATTAAAATGAAAATATTAGTCATTTTTTAGTTTTAATCTTTTAATCATTAATTATAATTTTGAATTATACCTTCTGAACTTACAGCAACTGTATTGAAACTACCATAATAATTAATGTAAATTAAATAACATAATCACTTACTTCATATTTAGTTGTATTCACACAGTAAAAATATTTTAATTTTGATTCAACAAAAAAAATTTTTTAATTTTATCAATATCACTTAATTTAATTTTACTAACTCACAAGATGGAAATAAAAGTATTAATAACGCAACAAAAGAAAAATTACCACTATGACACGTTTTTGCAATGTTATTTTTCTTGGATGAAGGGGGTAAGAAAAGTGGGGAATCCTGAGTTACCTGAGCAAAGAAGAGAGAGAGAGAGTCAGTCTTATTCTATTTCTCATTAAGAGAGAGGGAGAGAGAGAGATCAAACATCAAAACAATTTTTCTATCTCAAATTTCTATTTTTCATTATTTTTCTTAAATCGAAACAAAATTAAACCTCATTAACCTTGGCCCTGTTATTGAAAGGGTAATAATCCTGCCAGTGGTCTATTGTTCGTAGGACACAAAATTTGAATCAAATAAATTTTTCTTTCAATGTAGAATACTTGGCAAAAATTGTATTCTAAATTTAAAAATTTAATATTTTATTCCTACATATAAGCAAACATTGTTAAATCAAGAATATTTTTTCATTAAACATTTAAAACACTATCATTTATTTTACAACTGCCATTGATATATTGAATTTACTACGGATTGTTGCTATTCTGACGCTAAGTTTTAAATTTTTCTTCACCAATTAACGATCGCGTTTACGATTTAGCAATTGAGCAATTAATAAACAATATACCACTAAACAATAAAATTACCACAAACAAATAAAAACACTATTTAACCAATTAAAAGTAAAAACTAATTGCTTACTAATTAAAATTTAGAAACTTTCAATTAACAATTAAGAAAAGCGCACGAAAAAATAAAAAAAATCAAAATAAATTTCAAAATATTCAAATAATCAAATAAAAAAATACAATAACTCTGAATAATGTACTTTTACCTCCAATTTAAACGGTATAGAAAAGAACATTATTAATATGTAAATAAAAATATGTTAATAAAAATTTATTGCAATTTTCAAAAAAAAAAAAAAAAAAAACGGGTCAAATTATTTATTGATGTCAATTTTCAATATATGGAGCTTTTTTGAAATAAATATCGAATTCCTTGGAAACGTATATTATGAATCTAATAATGTGAAATATACACATAAAGCAAGTTATGAAAATGCGACAATTGACTCTGTAATCGAGAAATGTAAAGAGAAGTCATTCTAAAACTAGTCAATAAAATAGTATTGTTCGTAGTATAGGCATGGCACGTGCTCCTGGCAAAATTCATCGAGCATTTATATATATTATTGTAAAAATTGTACATAAACTCACATTCACCGGGACTTTCACTGTTAACTGAGAGAAATAAAAATGATGGAATTGTCGACAAACACTAGCGCACAAATATTGCGCCATTCTCTCCACAGAACTAGCAAAACTTCTCGTAGGTATATATATATATATATATATATATATATATAAACATAAAGTCTACTCGATGCAGGTACTGCAGGTGATTTCGCCTGCACGAAGAAAACCAATTTTCTTCTCCTTATGCCTATTACTTCTCGCAGACTGTTTGGTGAATCATTATTATAGTTTTTCCACTAAGCAAAAGGAATAATAAAAATACACATTTTAATAACCGCAAGAAAGTCGTTAGAAAAAAAAAAATATGTATACAACAACATTAAACAATGCTTTTAACATTAATAATATTCACTGTGTCAAGAGCAAGTCACTTTTAAGCGGTTAATTAGAATTTTAAATTTAAATAAAAAATAAAAAGAATTTTTTTTCTCTTAACACAATGTTTATTTTTAACGCCTATTTATACATTTTTTCTATTATTTTTTTCTTTATTCTAAATGCCAGCAGGAAAATTTATATGTAAAAATTAACAACTGGAATGAACTGATAATTAACAGATTTATTTTTACAATTTATAATTGTTTAATTTTGCATACAGATTTTTTTTTCCCTTTTTATGTCGAATTTGGGAAATTTTATACACTATTCGCAAATAATGAATTTAAATATAATAAACGCTGGATTAATATAATAATTAAAATTTATTATTCTTTAGAACTATGAAACAATGTATAAACTTTCTAATTCACATTGTGGCAAAAAAAATTTCTAGATATAACCCATATTACAGCAAAGGAAGTGCGTATATGTATTATATTTTATATTCTCGATAAATCTAAAATGTGGAAATTCTTTTTTTTGCAAAAAAGAAAGAAAATAGTATTTTTTTAGGGCCATGACCGTGATAGGCGGTTCCTTCGAGGTCAGTTCTCTTCGTAAGCACGCACAGTTGCGAGATACCAGAAATCGAGGTCGGGTCTTCGCGAGATTCGCGCTTCTTATTCACTTAACGGATTTCACGGACTCACGTCCAAAATCAAACAAAATAATATATATATATACCTATAATTGAAAGACCG
The DNA here is from genome assembly GCA_001855655.1 of Leptopilina clavipes. Classification (NCBI taxonomy): domain Eukaryota; kingdom Metazoa; phylum Arthropoda; class Insecta; order Hymenoptera; family Figitidae; genus Leptopilina; species Leptopilina clavipes. Next base: position 17,004 of record JUFY01020281.1, on the reverse strand, counting down.
TCTCATCAATGGAAATTTCCGTCATCTTTTTCACAATTTAATTTTATAAACAAATTGAAAATATTTTAATATTTCAATATTTTTCCATATATTTAATTCGAAAAGAAGTAGATTAAGAGAAGAAAATAGAAGCAGAGAGATAAAAAGAATCCTATAAGGAAAGATTTGTCAAAACTCCATAAAAACAAAATTTTGCCTTTTTTAGTTTAAAAAGGTTATAAAAATTCAGGTCTCAATCAGTCAGCTTTCTTCACTACAGCGTGAGAAAGGTCATTCTAAGTCGTTCAATTGGTAATAACTTCAACCTCCCTTTTCCCATAAATGCGCTCCGAAAACTCGTCGAGTGAGTTGAAAATGCCTATAACATATATCTCTCTCTCTCTCTCTCTCCTTCTTTCTCTTATAGGTACTTCAGTCCCAGTGCAAGTTTGTAAAGTAAAATGCGAAATGTACAAAGTGCAACATGAAAGGTGCATTTCGATTCACCTGACAGGGATTATTCTGATGGTGTGAGGAGTGAAACGAAAAAAAAACGAACGGTTGCTCGTTCGATAAGGTCAATGGACGAGAGCTTCTTCGTCACCCGCATGTTCAGGTGTAAACTCTTTATTGTCAAACCAGACACACTTCAAATCACAAGAAATGAAACAAAATAAATAATATATCGAGCATAAAGCAAAAATTTCAATGACGTGTATATACGCCTCTCTTTGAAAAATTCCTCAACATTTGTCCTTGAAATGAAAAACAATTTAAATAAATAATTAGAACGAGAATTACCTTTCATAAGGCAAAAATAAAATATTTCTATTTGTTATTTAAACATATATATAATAAAAGAACACTTTATAATAAATGAATAAATTCAGAACGCCTACGTATTTTTTATTACATACAAGTTTAAATAAATCAACATGCTTAAATTAAATATAAACAATATTTACTTTATTTAAAAATAATGAGAAATGCAAAAAAAAATTGACCTAATCGTTTCTATTTAATGAATCAATATTAATTCATAATAATAATAATTTATCATTTAGAAATAGTTAATCACCTTCAATTTGAGTTATTTAAATAGACATTCAGAAATAACATTCATTTTATTGTTGACTATTGTGGACCTGTTATTTACTAATAGAAAAGTAAGACAAACTTTGCAAATTAAATGAATTTAGAAATCATCTGTTGTGACTTGACAGAATGAAAATATTGATATAGGGCATTTAAAAATGGTGACCAGTTGCCCCTTCCACTGGCCTTAATTCTCTATAATTTCGTTATAAAATCTGGCAGAAATGAAATAGTTGCATGAATTATGAAAGAATTTTCATTTTAAATATTCGTCACACGATACTAGGGAATAATTTTACGATTCGGGTCTTTAGAATTTATAAAACAACAGGAGATACGGTCGGCCGCATTACTCCCTCACGTGGTTGTCAAGCTCATATTATTGAAGAACTATCAGGTTATAAATTCAACAAAGCAACTCAGTTGAAAATAAAATACAACTGTATATGCAAAATAGTTGAAATATGTATGGAAAAATAACACAAGAAATATAACAAAACATTACGAGAATAGTCAAGAAAATACCGCGACTCAACGTATACAAATGTCGGGGAGTTTAACGACAGACAAGGAACGATTTAATTTTTTTTCTATAACAGGAATTTAACCAAAATGTCAGGTGGTACTCACCGAGAATGGCCTGGAGGGTTTGCTCGTCCCCGTCACTGATGACATCCATGCCTCCGCGGATCGGACCCCAGCTTTCTTTCGGGCCTGATTAACAGGCCCCATTTTGTCTTCGTGCGACGTCTGTCGTTGCGTTCCACATCTTACACGAGAAAAACATTCTCCAAAGTTTTCTACCGCAATTTTTTTTTCCACTGTCACACACGCAATATTCACTTGTCGATATTGTTGCACACTGAAACTTAAGAGTACTCGTACGAGTAGAACACAGGAGAAATCATGATCAAGTTGATTCTATGTTTTAAATTAATAAAGTTTACTTTTTTTGAAATACACTTTGCTTTAGCACACGTTCCACCGACACTAAACACACGACCTGGAACTCGCGACTCGACCGGAGTGCCGACACTTGCTGCGTCTATTCGAGAGAGGTCACGTGACCACAAGAGAGTATTTGGATGGTCACGCGCCCCGTTTTTCTTGTGCGTGTCTTTAACGAATATAAAGAGAATGAGGATGTCACGATGAATATTCTGTTGCCGATAAGGACAAAAAAGAGGTTAACTGGAAATTTTAAAACACGAGCAATGACAAGAACAGATTCCTCTTTAATCGGCCCTCCGGGGGTTACTGAAGTCGGAACACGGAAACTATCGATATTCTCGATTGTTTGCGCCATTCGACCACCAGGTGGCGCTAGTGGTCAGTTTCGATACTTTCTTTGGCGGCAAAATTCAAACTTTGGAAATGTATTATAACATTTTAATTATTAAATTATTGATTATTAATTTATTATTATTTATTAAAATTTTCAATTTTACTTTTAAATTCGATTATTCAGGTCAAAATTGTTTATAAATAATAACATTTTTTGCATTTAAATAAATCGTGATTGCAAAATTACAGAGCAACTTAAAAATAAATTTTAATTATTGCTTTTTAATTTTTATAATGTAATA
>JUFY01020280.1:0-13998 GCA_001855655.1 Leptopilina clavipes | reverse complement strand
ATTTTTTTATATTTATATTTATATTTATATTTATATTTATATTTATATTTATATTTATATTTATATTTATATTTATATTTATATTTATATTTATATTTATATTTATATATTTTAAAACACGTGAAAAGAGAGAATAAATGTCAAATTATTATCGCTTTCCGTGTAGCATTTTTTTTAAATCAAAAATTTTTGATAAAAAAATTATTGCTTCCGAATTTGTCAAAACATTTTTATATTTAAAAAATGTAAATGTTAATGTAAATAAAAAAATAAAACCTTTCTGCTGTTGAAAATTATTCTATTATTTTCCTTACTGTAAAACTAAATTTTTAATAAGTTGTCTACTATTTTAATGTTTGTTAATAATTTATTCTTCAGAATATTTTAGCTGTAATTATAAAATTAGTTAATGGAAAAAAAGATTTTTATTTTCATTTTACGTGAAAAATTTTGAATAAAAAATTTTCTATTTACTGCAAATTTCTATTTACTGTCTGAAGGACAGTCAAAATAAAAGTTAGTCCATTTCCATATTTTCATATTATTTAATAAAAAGTTAATTTAATTTAAATGTATTTTAGTGTGAAAGGGCAATAAATTCCATTTTTCATATTTTAAACAATTGAACGTTGCATTTGAATGAAAAATACAATTTTCTGTCAAGAAACGTTTTTTTATTTTTAGGTTATGTTACCAAATTAATTGTTTCTTATTGATTGAAAATTGTAATTTTTATTTAAATGCAACTTTTAATTGTTTAAAGTGTTAAAATTATTAAATTCCTTACCCCTTTCCACCATTTCACATATTTACAATTTAATTTATTTTTTTAATTTAAAATGTGAAAATACAGAGTTGGACTAACTTTCGTTCCGATTGTTTGTCAGATTCTTTCTTAAAATTAAAAAATTTATTTATATTATTAAAAATAGAATATATTTTTTTAAATTATTGAACAAAGATAAATTTTTAAAAAATTAGCAAATTTATCATTAAAGACTTCAACAATAAAATAATAAAATCTTTTTAAGAAAACAATGTGTTAATGAAAACGATTATAAAAAATATCAAATCTTTTGAATGAACTGATAGGTGCTATAACAACTTGATACACTGGATTTTTATTTACTATTTAATAATATAAATATATATTTATCCTGATAGTGCATCATATTTTTCGCTCATTTCCTGGAAAATATGTTGCTATCAATAATATACTTATCTTAACTTTATATAGATTATTTATATTTATTATTATTATTTATTATTTATATTTATTTTTTCAATAACAAAATTTAATTATAAAATTTAATTCCTTTTATTGGTGCACAATTTGAATTTTGGCACAATTTTAAAATTTTTATTTATAATTATATTCAGATCCATTTGGTTAATGTCACATATTTTGTTTGCATATATACATAGCTTCATAATTGATTTTAGATATAATTTTTATCTCAAGTTATTCACTCGGAATTTAATAAAAAAAATTTTATTCGATCCCTTATGAAGTGCATTTATAAGAGTTGTTAAAGATAATCAGTTCCCAGTTTGTTATCAACTGTTTTTTCTGTTATACAATCTTGATTAAAATTTTACTTATGTGTTGCCGTTCGTTCTTCAGTTCGTCATAATTTATTGAACATACACAATCTTCAATTTACAGTGATTTTGTCGATAATACTCTTAATAACACAGTATTTTAAATTTTTACGGAAAGATTTTTTCAAAATCACTTAAAATATATATTTTTTAGCAAATAATTTATATAAGGTAGGTGCACCAATTGTTGCGATTTAAAAAGTATTTTTTTATTATTAAAAATATTTTTTATGGTAAAATATTGTTTCAAAATAAACAATTAGCTTTTATAAAAAAAGAATACACAAAAATACTAATTTCCTTATTCTCGTAATTATTTTTTCGCTACAAATATTGATTCCCTACTTTTTTACTGATTCATGTTTTTTTTTTACTAATTTCACTATTTTTTACTGTTTGCAATTTTTGTCACGTTTTTCAAATTTTTGCCAATAAGTTAATATAAATGCGTTGTGAAAATTTTCAAACTAGATTTTAATATTTGAAATTCATATTTTTATTTTTACGAACACAAAATACCAATTGGGTCTGTGAGACCCAGACACAAATATTTTTAAATTACTGCTTCGATTAACTTGAAAAAATATAATAAATATTCTTCAAACATTCTAGAATAAGTCTTTATACTTTAAATATCTTATTAAAAATATTACAATTAAAAGAAAATTATTCAAAAACGGAAATAATTTTTTGTTAAAAATTATTTTCGTTTTTGTAATTTATAATATATCGAAATAATATTTTTCTTTTGTATTCTCGAATAGTATCAGTTTTAAAGATTAAAATCAACACTTGAAATGAAATATATAATAATATTTTGTATACAGACTAGCGGGGTAAATAAGACACACACCAGGGGTAAAATGGTACATTTATCTTTTTTTTTCCTTTAAAATTATTATAATATATTTTTTTAATTTGGTGTTTATTTTCAATAATACTATTCGATATTTTTGTCAACGGAGTAAATTAAAATGTTTTTATTTTCATTTTTATGGGCAAAAAAAAATCGCAAACTTCGTAAAAATGAAAAAATTTGAAAATATCTTCAAATTATGTAAAAGTTGATTAAAAATTCAATATAGGCATTTTTTAGTCCAACAACCGATTGACGATATATACAATTAAAAATAAATTTTTTAAATTCCACTTCCGAATATTTCAATAAATGATAAAAAAAATTAGTTAGCATTGAAAAATTGACCTCCAAGTATTATTAATTTTTTTTTTCTGGAAGAATTTGTATTTTTCTTAAAACTTAAATATCTGTTACTATAAAATCAAAAAAAAAAAATTACATTTTTATGACTGCGCGAAGCTTTTCTTATTGAGGAAGCAATAAAACGAGGGATTAAATCGAATTATTGTTTTCCTGATTTTCGAATTATGGTGTTTTTTCGTAAAAAAAATAATTTACAAAAATAAATTTAATTATATACTTACTTAAAGAAACAAAATTCGTTAGGCAATATTTTTCACTATTTTCTAATTATTTAATATTTGAATAAATGAATTATTTTTATATTAGTATTTATTATATCCATTAATTGCAATAATTTTTAGAAATTTTTATTGAACTTTTATTTAAATTTCACAGGGCTTGATTTTTTTTATTTAAATTTCACAAATTTTTTTTCCCCTAAATAAAGGAAAAGTAATAAATTTGCTTTATGAAAATAATTACGGGGAATATTAATAATTAACACTTACAGAAAATATAATAATAAAAATAAAAAAAATGTGGTAAATCCTGTTTCTTGTTAATCGCTTATCAGGTCCGTAATTTGACTTTCAGTGGTAAATTATAAAAGTATATTCTTAGATAATGTTACAATTTAAAATTTGAATGTCAATTGCCTGAGTAAGACAACATTTTTTTTTGTTAAAGTTATACAGTCGTCGGTTAGTTTTAATTTAAAAATTTTAAATAGGTAAAAAAACAGTTACGTAAGTAATTAAATGTTTGTTATATAATTCATATTATAAACTTCAAATGTTTCCTTTCCTTAATTTAGAAAATTCGTATCTTCCTGTGTGCATTTTATTTTATATTTTATCACGCGAACCACTAATTACTCGATGGTTTGAATTTATTTTAAAAAAAAATTAAAAATATATGATTCTTAAGTTTTGCGTATTTTTTAACAGATATTTGATAAAACTAACATAATGTGATGGATTTCAATTGACTTTTACGTTTTATATTTATTTAGTTTAATGAATAATTTACTATCTGATTAATTATTTATTTTTATCTTTATTTAATAAATTTGTTTTAATTATATTTTTCCATACGTAAGTACACTTTGTTTTATTTGAGGAAATTTCAAACATTTAAAAATCTGAATTATTCTCATGACGATTTCCTTGTTGCGTATATAAAAATTTTTCTCTAATGACTAAATAAGCTTTCAACTTTAACGGAATCGTTACGAATAGTTCTTATCATATCGAAACTTTACAGATATTTAAATATTTTAGCATAAATTTACAATATTTCCTTTAAAAAAAAAAAATGATGTCATGGGTCTGATTCACTGTATCACTTCTGAATCATTTCGGAATAGCGAAAAAATCACCGCTTTCTATTTCTACGATTTTTTAAAAATTGTTTCTTCAAATATCACTTAAAGTTTTACCATGCCAAATGTTGTTTACCATTTCAAAATAATAATGTCAATTAAAATAGAAGCGATGCGTTAAATAATTAAATATACTTAATTTATCGATTATTGATCAATGGTGCGGCGGTCGGTAACTTATTACCGATCGTCGATATTACAGATTGCCAAGTCTTTCATTAGAGAGCGCTGTAGGCATTTGTTATACGCACTTGTTAAAGTCGCGTCACTTTTTTCTATTGAAGACCAAAGCACAATAAGTTCGCAAACGCATAGCATAGGATAGAAAAGAATAGAGATATATTTGCATCCTTTTTTGTCTTATACTTCACGTTCGCGAAAGAATTTTCCGAATTTATTTTGCGTTGGTACAATGTTTACTCGATTCGTCTAAATTGGCTTCCTTCGTTAATCGGGATTTTCATCATTCTGTATTATTTGATCGAATGTAATTCGATCAAATTCGATCAAATCAAATAATTCGAGAAGCAGGATAAATTTTCAATCGCAATTAGCTTCACCTAGACGGAGACAATCTGCGCTACCCAAAGTAAAAATCTAGTAAGTCGCATTTGCCATAAGGGCGAGCGTCCTTTAGCTTCGTTATTCGACTTTCGCTCTTATGGCAAATGCGACTTACTAGATTTTTCCTTTGGAGAGCAGATCTTTCCTCTAATGATAATTTTATATCCAAACGCAAAATCCTAATGTTAGAAACTTCAGGCGATTCGGATCGTCCGTCATTGAAATCGTTTATTTTGAATTAAAAAGAATTGTATTTTTATATTTAACTTTCAGATAAATGAGAGGACTCCACTGCTTGAATCCTCCAGTCACACAATGGCAGAGAAAGTAGGTGTATCACAACAAACACTTGTTTCGGATACCAGTCTCGACGGACGTTCTCGAAAATTACCACAATATGCTGCAGGACTTGCATCAACACTCGGTGCGATGGCAGCAGGAATGGTACTTGGATGGACATCACCTGCTGGTCTTGCTGTTGAAGGTACAAACATAACAAAATTAGCCTACGAGTATGAAATTCCAATATCAAGCGAGGAATTCTCTTGGATTGGATCATTGACGACACTTGGTGCCGCAGCAATATGCGTACCAATTGGAATTTTATCAGACTTGATAGGAAGAAAGATTTCGATGCTAATGCTCGTTGTTCCCTTCACAATTGGATGGGGTCTCATAATTGGAGCGAATTCCGTTACATTATTTTACGTGGGACGCTTTATACTCGGCATAAGTGGTGGAGCATTCTGCGTAGCCGCTCCCATCTATGCGGGAGAAATTGGCGAGAGTGAGATTCGCGGACAACTTGGATCTTACTTTCAATTGATGTTAACGGTTGGAATTCTTCTCACTTACGCGCTAGGAATGGCCGTTAATGTACTGTGGTTGTCTGTGATCAGTGCTATTGTACCTATCATATTCTTTGGTGCATTTATCTTAATGCCGGAATCACCAACGTATTATCTAATGAAGGGAAATGTTGATGCTGCACGTGCCAGTATGATTAAACTTCGAGGAACGGAGTACAACGTTGAACCGGAATTACTATTACAACAGGATATGCTGGACGAAATGAATAGAAACAGAGTATCATTTTTCACAGCTATTAAATCTAAAGCAGCCGTTAAGGGTCTTATAATCGCCTTTGGATTGATGTTCTTCCAGCAACTCAGCGGTGTAAATGCAATTATTTTCTATGCTGCGAGGATTTTCACCGCCGCTGGAAGTTCAATGTCTTCAGAAGTTTCTACAGTTATAGTGGGCGTAATGCAATGTGTTGCCGTATTCGTAAGCACAATGATTGTCGATAGACTAGGACGAAGAATTTTACTTCTCATTTCCGAAGTATCAATGTGTTTAACAACATTAATCGTTGGCGTTTTTTTCTACATGCAAGAACAAAAAATGGACGTCAGTGCAATTGGCTGGTTACCACTGACAAGTGTTTGTTTATTCATCGTTCTATTTTCACTTGGATTTGGACCAATTCCATGGATGATGATAGGAGAAGTATTTTCATTGCAAACGAAAGGAACGGCTGGAAGTGCTGCTTGTTTATTTAATTGGCTAATGGCTTTTATTGTGACGAAATTCTTCAGCAATTTAACGGAATCATTTGGAAATAGTGTGACATTCTTTATCTTTTCAATAATATGCGCAGTTGGATTCTTTTTTGTTTGGTTTGTCGTACCGGAAACAAAAGGAAAAACTCTCCAGGAAATTCAATCAGAATTGGAGGGTAATTGAACGTTAATAATTTCGAATTATTTTTTAAATTAGGACAAATTATCACCAGAAAAGTGAATTATGTATATAGTATATAAATTTTATAGAAAATGAAGAAGAATTTTTATACATCTGGATATTAGGAACGGAATCATTAATAGCAACAAATGAGTAAAACAATTCATTTATAAAGTTTTTAAATTATTTTTAAAATAAAATTTACCTACTTATGTACCTAAGTTATTAAATTAATTATTAGAAATTAAATATAAATATATTTACATATACTTAAGTGTAACTTATTCAAATTACCAATTTCAGTCGAATCCTTTTATCCAGTTTATATTTTAGATTTTTGAAAATTCTAGAATACTTAAAATTGAAAAGAACTACGAAGATTGAATCTATTTTTGTAAAGCATAATTTATTTTAATTTTATAAATCTCGTAGAATTTGCCTTCTGTTATGGGATACAATTATTATCTTTTAAAAAACTATGGAATTCTTCTTTCTGTTACTGCGATGAAGATAAAACACTTAAGTATGAAAATGATGTTTTCATAACCTGAAGAAAAATGTTCATTATATGAAATACGTTAAACTTCTGATTAATAAATTTCATCTTGTTTAGAAGGATTACTATCAATTGAAAAATAGAAGAAATAAATATGCTACATTTCTTTTTAAAAAAGTTACTTACTGCACTGAAGTTTTCCATTGAAATTATGTAAATTTTCCCAGCAGATACTCTACAATCGTGAGATGCCCTTAATAGCATAAATAATAGAAGTTTTTGAGATTTAATTGTCATGTTAGTCCAATTGCATTCGTAACTAAAACAATTAATGCTTGTGTGTTAATTTGAAACATATTCTTTTAGAGAGGCATTAAAGTTTAATTTTATTTAAACTTTTTAATATCTTACCAATATTGACTAACTTTAGAGCTTTCGTCTATTAACATTTGACCAGGAATAGTGTTAAAGAATAAATGAATAATTTGTCCTAAGAAAAAGGCGCCAAATCTCAGAAGAATCTGGGTATTATTTAAGTTCAGTACAATCTGTAAAAGAGAGAGAGAGAGAGGGACTTGATATTAGGATGATGGCGATACACAATAATAATTTACTATGATTTCCGTTGTGCAACCTATGAAAAAATTACAATATGATTATGCGGTGAAATATCTTTTATTACAATTAGGGTTTGGGATCAGTCCTTTGAATGGAAGATCGCAAAGAAAATTTATATCACAAAATTTCAAATGATCTCTCTAGCCTGATCGTTCTATTGCTGATGAACCAGTAAGCGAGTTGGACATTCACGATCCTCTTGGACGAAGCCGCTGAAGAAATACAGTCCTTGGAATCGACTGAGGCAAATTATGAAATTGTATTCCTTAGCTCGAGCCTGGTTGCTACAACCGTAATTACTAAGAAAAGTTTGGTTGTCCGTGCCAACCATTATAAAAATATGGAGTATCAGAGGATCCTCCTGAAACTCAATAGTTGGTGACAAAATTCTGGCTACTCGCCTCTTACACCAAATATAGTTTCACTGGACATATTGGTATTACTGGTTTGTCGGTGCTAGTTCGGGAATGCTTGTAATTGAAATTAGACATCGAAATCCGATTAGTTCATAATCTTCCTGGCGCCGGGGAAGTTGTGGATTTATTAACTTCTATTGCCGATTTTGTGGCGTGGAATCACTCAGATCTTGCACTGTAAAAATGAGTAAATAAATATAAATTTTTGGCTCACCTGTACTCCTTGGAAGCTTATCATTAACATGTTAATACCCAGTATGAAAAGAAACATAGTAGAAAAGCTGAATTCAATATGATCTGTAAATCTGTATTTAAAAATGCATTAAGTTCAAATCTTTCTTAATAATTTCTAATTAGTTTTCAAGGTTTTAAGCGACTATCAAGTAGGTATACGTTGACTAAAATACTAACTTGAGTATTCTATTGTACAGTCGAATACATCTGATTATTTTTCGGTTGACCTTGTTCTCTTTAACTATATCATGTTCATAAACATTATAGTTTTTGTCTACAACGTGTGATAGTCTATATCTGAAAAAAATTTATCATGAGAGTGGGTATGTAATTCTTTTTACTATAAAATATTATGAATGGAGAAACTCTCGTCTAATTGCCAAATAAAAAAAAGTAACTGGGAGTAAGCGAAAATAATTGGTGGTGACTTAAGCCGAATTTGATTTCGCGTACAAACCAAATTCAAAAAGTAAAATTAAATTCAATAGAATTCTATTGAACTATTTGAATTTGCCGCTCTTTCTAGTAACTTTCTGCCGGTATCGAAGCGATCGCTACCACCTGCCACAACTCTCAATCCAATGGTAACATCTGTTGTGCCTGTCACATTTATTCTTTTTCACAAAATTTAATATTTTCCGTTCGTAATCATCATTTTTATACTTGAAAACAATTATTCTTATCAATTGCAATGCCAACCCAGTGGGCACATCCCATGTCCCTGTGCCCACTGGAAACCTGCCAGCTCGTCGGATCATATTTGAAATGAATATTTAAAAGTAAAATTTGTATACTGTCGCCTCGTTATGTTTTTTTTCAATATTTGTACGAGGACGTTTTCGAAAATCAACTGGTCCACTAACTATTATCCAAAAACATCGGTGGCTCCAGATGCAGCACACGGTATGGCCGAAGTCATCGAGGGAAGTGCTTCCTGGTGTATATATTCGGATGTGAATCCCAAATATTCAAGAGCACCAGGAAGACGAAGATTCCTTTTGTTTTGAAACTGTCAAAACACTGGCGGCGGCCATGTTTTTATTTAGAAGTTTTTTTTATAGGCTGCGACTGTCAAAACACTGGCGGCGGCCATGTTTTTATTTAGAAGTTTTTTTTATAGGCTGCGACTATGGATAAAATGGTGTTCTGCAATACCGGCCGTTGAATTACCGAGCGCGGATAAATAAATTATCATTTTCGATTACTTAATTCTCCTCTGGGACTCACCGACAAGAAAGCGCTAATAAGTGACGCCGACTTGGATGACAGTTCGGGAATTTAATTCATTCTCGTTTTGTTGGAAGTAGAGGCAACATGCCATTTTAAAAATAAAATAAAAAGTGTCTAAAAGGAAGATGTTAGGACGAGGCGCTCTGCGGGGTAGTCGTAGAATAGGCGGTGAGTCCCAGTTGTAAAATTTCTTATCATTTCTCGCCTTTCGGCTTCAATTTTGAATTATAATTAAAAATCTGATTCTGTGCGAGAAAAATTTATGTCTGTTTCTATAAAAAATTGTAACATTCGGCCTTTTAGCAGAATAAAATTTATTCGGACAAAATTTAACTGTTGTTAGCTTAAAAATGAATTTAAATGAATTCGGTAAATTTACAATTAATGATAAAATGTATTTTTGTCCTGATTCCACCCTCTCCGCGGTTTATTACGAATTTCCTAATAACTTCTGAATTAGTCAGGCAATCTTTTAAAATTAATCTTTTCGATATTTTCGAAAAATATTCTGGTGCCTATGGAAATTAAGTAAATAAAAGTGGAGAGAACGTTGATATAACCTCAAATCTGTCAAATTAGGTCAAGTAAAAATTAAATTAAAATCATTCATTATCTTTAATTAAACTTAAAAATTATATAAAAATTTAAATCAACGTTATAAATGGCGCTCAACGTGGGGCAAATTAAATTCATAGAATTAGTTATGAATTTAAAGAAACTAACTTACCCTAAAAGTTGAAACATTCCACAAGCATGTTGCACAGTAGAAAGAAAAATAAAATCTACTGCTATTATGTTTGTTAACGTTATGAATGCAGAAAGCACTGAATGGAGATATATAAAATAATAATACTTATCATTTTCAATAAAAATGTAGTTGACATGAAAAACATAAAACCTCGTTCTTGACTCATTAAGAGGAGAAATAATGTCAAGAAATTGTGGCAGCATTGGAGACATCACATAAACGGTTGTACTTACGTAAGAGTAAACTAAAATTTACATTATAATACAGTTTTTATCTATATTCTTTAAATGTGACGCGCTCCCAAGAAAGGTACCTAAAAAACAAACGAATTATCGGTTATGTTTGTGTTAGATTTATCTCAATTAAAAGTTCTTTTTTAAAAATTTAATTATGTAAATTTGAAACCACTTTTGATTGAACATTTTGAATGTAATGAAGACTTGGACATCAATTATTTGTAATAGTAATTGATTCTCTTTCTGTATTTTTACTCCAAAAATTATAAACAACCTAAAATTGTTTGCTTCTTAGGTGCCTTTCTTATTAGCGCGACACAAATATTAAACTATTCTACAAGTAAAATAAATCAATATTATTTTCCATAGAGAAAGCATTGTAATGGTGACAATTTCAAAAACCCTTTTATACAAAACAGTTTTGTGCAGGTGATCCACCCGCGTGAATACCCAGTAGGCACGGGGACAGGTGATGTCTTTAGGACGTCTTTCAGACATCCTTAGGACGTCCATGTCCGTTCAAAAGATGTATCAAAGACATCTTATGTCCTAAAGACGTCTTTTGGACATAAGATGTCTTTGATACATCTTTTGAACGGACATGGACGACCTAAGGATGTCCTAAAGACGTCCAAAAAGACATCCCATGTCCCCGTGCCCACTGGGTAGTATAAATTTTCACTAATACAATTATTTCTTTAATCAAAAAGAAGACTCTACTTTAAAGTTTTATGCACACTAATAATTAGGGTTTAGGCCAATATGATACAAAAAAATTAGATCCTATTTTATAATTTTTTACGAAAACAGAATGAAATGAATAATTTAACAAAATTTTATATCATTATTATATATGGATTGGAGAACACATATTTAAAAAATTTTGTAATTAAAAAATCAAAATGAGAACTTTAATGAACGATGTTTACAAACCCTCTGTAGACGTTTCCCACATAGCACAACATCTGAGCTCAATATTGTGTCAATATTGCATGGTAATATTGCCAATATTGCCAAGCAATGTTCAGGTAATATTGCCTCAACATTAATTATGTCTGCCTTGTGGAAATATTGCAGGGCAATGTTGACACAATATTGCAAGGAAATATTATTGCTTGGAAATGTTGCGACAACATTGCCCGGCAATGTTTCCACAAGGCGGACATAATCAATGTTGAGGCAATATTACCTCAACATTGCATGGCAATATTGGCAATATTACCACGCAATATTGACATAATATTGGGCTCAGATGTGCTATTTGGGTTGCGACTAAAACAAAAAAATTCTACATTTAAGGGGTTACCCCCACTTGTAGCGCAAGAAAAGTAGGTCATTTTCAAGAATTTTTTAAATGAAAACTACAAAACTTTATTAAACGATCAATATATTATTTTAAAGTACATATATTGCGCATCTTTTCAAAATTTTTTCATTGAAAAATGCCCAGGTGTGCTGAAAATGTCAGTAAAAAAAAATCTGTTTTTTTTTATTTGTTTTGCGGTGACCAAAATTACTTGAAAACTACTGAACCGATCTTTTTGAAATTTGGCAGGCTTATTCAATATATAAAAATCTAGTCTTTAATCGAAGTATTTTAAAAAATATGCATTTTTCACAAAATGGCGGATAGTCAAAGTTAATGTTTCTATTTTTAACTAAAAAAACGGTCGTTTTTTGGCTATAAATCGGCCATTTTTTATCGAAAAAGAAAATCGAACGATTAAAGACTAGATTTTTATATATTGAATAAGCCTGCCAAATTTCAAAAAGATCGGTTCAGTAGTTTTCAAGTAATTTTGGTCACCGCAAAACAAATAAAAAAAAACAGATTTTTTTTTACTGCCATTTTCAGCACACCTGGGCCATATTTTTCAATGAAAAAATTTTAAAAAGATGCGCAATATATGTACTTTAAAGTAATATATTGATTGTTTAATAAAGTTTTGTAGTTTTCATTTAAACAATTCTTGAAAATGACCTACTTTTCTTGCGCTACAAGTGGGGGTAACCCCTTAAGGTAAAACACCCAGAATGTCCTCTACAAAAGAAAAATAGTGATCGACTATTGGGTCTTTTACCTTATATGAAAAAAATTTCTTTATAAAATTTTATTTATAAAATAAATTTAAAATTTTTTTAAATTTAAATTTAAAAAAATTTCTATCGAAAAAAAAATTAAACCTAATTTTTTCGCTTTAAGGTAAAACACCCAGAATGTCCTCTACAAAAGGAAAATAGTGATCGACTATTGGGTCTTTTACCTTATATGAAAAAAAATTTCTTTATAAAATTTTATTCAAAAGAAGAAATCAATCTAAGTTTTTTGCTTTATTATGAAAATGTACCACTAAAGTCTTGAGAAATTTAAATTACAAAGTAGAATTTAATCTAAATTGTTGGCTTTATTTAAAAAAAATAGGTCGAATGTCTTAAAAAATCACTATTAAAAACTTTAATTTTATCTAAGTTTTTCACTTTATTTAAAAATAAGATTATTTATGAGTATAATTTCTATTGACAAGAAGGATTTAATGCAATTTTCTTACTTTAGTACGAAAAATACCACTAATTTGTTATAAAATTATATTTGAAAGCATAATTCAATTTAAGCATTTCTATTTTATTTTCTTATGATGTTATAGTAGTATTTTTTCGAAATAAAGCTAAAAGCTTGGATTAAATTGTTCCTTATAATGGAAATTTCATAAAAATTCTAATTTTTTATCATAATAATTCAGCAAAAAACCTTGATTTTATTTTCCGTTTGATAGAAATTTCTTGAGAAATTCGTCGTATTTTTTCGAAATAAAGCGAAAAGTTTGGATTGGATTTTATATTTCAATTGAAAATTTTTAAGAAATTAGGGTGAAGTGTCCTAAGAGTATGCACTTAACTTTCTTTTAAGCATTACTTTTAACCTGAAAGTAAAAACTCAGAAATAAAACAATAAACTTATAGTGCCATATCCCTAGAACGCACATACTATGTTGAAAATACGATAAGGATAATATTTTTTTGTAAAATTAATAATTTTAAAAGCAAGTCATTTGCGTTCTCTTGCAGATCATTCCTATAAGAGTACTCAAACCTTTTCCTAAGAGTATACGCACGCTACCCTACTGAAAAAAAACACGTGTAAATACACGTGTATTTACATGTGTAAGTACACGTATAAATACACGTGTTTTTACACGTGTATTTATACGTGTTATAATACATACGAATTTGAAACAAGATTTAGACGTGTATTTACACGTGTTTAATGTTTTTTTTTTAATATTTATATATAGAAAAATATGTACATGTATAATTACACGTCTCTTTACAAGTATAAATACACATGTAAATACACGTGTATTTATACGTGTGTTTATACGTGTAATTATACGTGTATTTACATGTGTATTTACACGTGTAAATACACATGTAAAAACACGTGTAATTACATGCATCAAAAAGCAAAAATATATTAAAATATAGTATAATATATTGTATAACAATATACTACATATGTAGTATATATACA
>JUFY01020276.1:3722-14721 GCA_001855655.1 Leptopilina clavipes | reverse complement strand
AAAAAAAAAAAAAAACCGGAGTATTGCTTCCAGAGTGGATATCATATTTTGACAGCAACTCAAGAAAGCAGAAAAAAAAGAGAGAGAGAATGAATCCACTCTGGGAACAGTCTTCGAAACATCCTCCACATCCCCGACCCTTCTAGAAAAAAAAAGAAACTCTTTTCGCGTAGAAAGAAAAACATTTCCTGCATGTTGACGCGAGTGGATGGGTCACTCAGATTTGTTTTTTTTTGGGAAATGCTTGAAAAAAAATTTGATGATAATTTTTTTTCGGGGGGTGACCCCACCATAACGTCTGCGCGTTTGGGCCAGCTCGTCTATATAAATCTGATACTGATAAGATCAACCGTTCAACGATGTAAACGACAACAAGGTGTGACAGCAAACCTTTCGTGATTCGTTACGCTTCCGTTTAATAAGGAACATAAAAATACGTTCGTTAAGTGTGCATGATTAATGAAAAATAAAATGGAAAAAAAACTACATATAGGACACGCCGTACGGGTCGTTGATGGTGCTACTAATTCTCTTCTGTAATATTAAACAAAAAAATAGTTGCAATAGTTTTTTCCAGAGAAAAAAAAACTGTTCCGCTTCAACTATAACTTCTCCGCTTTTTAAAAAAAAACCTCTCTTCAATATGTAGAAAAGAAATTCCGAATAATGTACAGACAAATTTCCACCATTCATCCAAAGAACAATAGATCTAAATGGAATATCGAAGAAATGCCGATAATAATGGGGAAATTATCCTGAAGCAAGATCTTCAAAGAGGCTCAATAATAACGCCGTCAACCTCTCGTATGGTAAACTCAAAACCCCCCTTAGAACAAAACACCTATTACCAAATCCAAAACAAGGAAAAAAACCCCCAAAACCCGATCTAATCCAACAGTTTTTTCGCAAATCTGTCTCAAGTTATAATGAAAAAATACCACTTTGTAATAACAATATTTAAGGGCATACGAATCAAGGATTAAGACGCTGCGAACAAATGAATTCATCGTAACATCGCTCGATATCGCGGGAGATATGTAAAAAGAAAAAATACCGACTCACACTCTCAATAACCCATTTCTTCGGAAATCGCCAACCAGTGATTGATCGAAGGCTGACAATACCGCTGAAACGATCATTAATAATTCTCCCTCCCAACAATTTTTTCCTTTCAAACAAACATTCCCAAAAATTGCAATATCCAATTAACATTCCCCGAGCAACAAATATATTTTCAATTCGGGTAATGAGGGTGTGAGCCAACAGTAGATAGTCGAGATCAGTATAAAAAAAAAAAATATTATAAAATACATATTTATGGAAAAAAAGCCGCATTTCCGGCCGAAAAATGATGGCTGGCCCACGTGGGCAGAGCTGAACTCGACGAGAAAAATCCGAAAACGGGAATTACAAAAAAAAAAAAAAAAAAAAAAAACAAGAAATCAAGAAAGCAACAAATCTTCGCAATAATCAAGCTTTACAATCACAGTCCGCAGAAAATGATAAAACTTAATGGGAAAAAATAATCGCACCTGCAGTAATTGCGTTGCTTCCACAGACAATAGAAATTATTGTCAAGGAAAAACGCCTTTACTTTCAAAATACAGAAAAAAAAAACAATAGCCTGATTCGATTTCCTGACTTTCGCAGATTTTTGCGCGGGACAATGAGTGCGTCCCTTCCCCCTAAATTCCCCCAATTTTTAGAAGAAAAAAAATATAAAGCTCATCCTTCCCACAAGAAATAAGGTTTGCTTCCAATCCGTACGTGTTATTCGAAACCTAATAAACTATAAAAATAAAAATAAAATAAACTAAACAATAAACATTAACGATAAATAAGAGTATTAATTGAATTATACCTAATGATTAATTATTATAATACAATTAACGACATAGGTTTAACGACATAAAAAAACGAGACAACCCGGTACGACGGTATATCATTTCGGGTGATGAATTTACAGAAAAAAAATTTTGAATATAGAAAAAAAAAATAAAAAAAAAAAGGGTGCGCCCCGACTTTTTTGTGACGATCCAAAGGATTTTTCTCCTTTGCGAATGGAAAAATGGAGAGAAAAGAAAAAAAACTGCGGGGAAAGGAAATTTTGAAGAAATCGTTGAACGAGTCGTGACGCACGTGGTTCGCCCTGTGGTACCGGTGGGAAAGTATATAACTTTGTGAAAAGAAATGAATCATTTCTTACCCATCATTTTTATGCTAGCTTTTAATGAGACACACGGACACACAGACACACAGACACACATTCAGCATTAAAACACCTTAATGATATATACATATTAAGTATATAAATATATATATAAATATAATTATATTATTGATATAAACTTACGATTAGTGGTTATTATACGACGACATAGTTGATTGATCTGTTTAATATTGAATGTCTGTAGACCACGGAGCGTTTGGAACTCTATATGCTACAGTAGAGACCTACCCCCCCCCTCTTCCCCTTTTTACCTACCACTTGATCCAACCTTCCCCCACTCCTTAATATCCCACACAATATTAATATAGTATGTACCAAAAAAAAAACCTCACCTAAACATCCTCGGAGAATAACCTGTCAGAATAACGAGTACATTTACTCGTCATACACTGAATATATAACCATTTCGATTAATTGGCAAAAGACTCCCTCTTTGTAATTGGAAAGAAAAGAATCAATATTGAAAGAGACTCGATATTTTAAAATAATCAAGATTTTATCTCCAATCACTGATTGAAAACTAAATCTAATGGAAAATCAAAGCAAAAAAAAGCGCGTTAATTTTTTTTCCCCTTTTTTCGATATCTTTTTCACAATTAACGAATTTTCTCGAAATATGTTTTGAATAATATGCAAAAATTAAGAATCTTAGAAAAAAAAAAATAAAGTAAACTTTCAAGTTTTTTGAAAAAAATTAACCGGTTTTCTGTTACGGATTTCGAATATTGAGATTTATTAACAGTGAAAAAGTGAAATTTCCATAGGCATTTGAAGGGTTTTGGAAAAAAAACTGAGTACAGTTTTGTAAAGATCTCGAATTGAAATCATAAAATGTATTAAAATGTTGACAACATTTGATGCTGTTAATGGTTTCAATTTGGAATCCGCAGAAAATTGTGATAATTCAGCCGCAATTTAATGACAAAACATATCAAAAGAGAAATAATATTTGAGACAATTTGATGAAAATTTTCTCTTCTAGCTGAGAAAATTGTTCGCTTTAGTGAAAAAAACAGTCGGAAAAAATTTTCTATGCAAGTTATTGAAAAGAACCTTTAACAAAAAAAGAAAATTTTTTTCCCGCACGAAAAAATATTAAGTATAACTTTTACCATTTACAAAGGTAAAACTTTTTGGAAATTTCTACCAATTTTTACCATGTCAGTAGTAAATTTTACTAATTTTACAAAAATTTACTTTGGAACTAGTAAAATTTACTCCGGACGTAGTAAAAATTGAGGAGAAATTTCAAAAAGTTTTTGTAAATTGTAGAAGTTTTTCTAATTTTTCTTAGTGCGGTAAGAAAATTTGTTTTCTGGGAAAAATTCCTCTTGCAATTAATTTTTTCCCATCATTTACCAGTGAGAAGAATATATTTTCAAAATAATTATTTTATTTATATACTTAATAAATAAAGTAAACAAAAGAATTCTTTGTACTGATTAACTCTCTAAATGTGAACTAGCAAAAAATTCAAACTAATTTAAATTAGTGGCGGACTTTTTGCATTTAAATGAACTAAAATACTAATAAAATAGTAGAAATTTTTTTTACTATTAATAAGTAAATTTTGACTAATTCAAAAGTAGAATTTCAAATTTAAATTGACTTTTTGCTTTTAAATTAATTAAAATGCTAATAAATTAGTAGAAATTTTTTTTCTACTATTTATTAGTAAATTTTGACTCATTCAAAAGCGAAATTTTAAATTTAAATTGACTGTTTGCTTCTGAATTACTAAAAATGCTAATAAATTAGTAGAAATTTTTTTCTACTATTTATTAGTAAATTTTGACTCATTCAAAAGCGAAATTTTAAATTTAAATTGACCGTTTGCTTCTGAATTACTAAAAATGCTAATAAATCAGTAGAAAAAAATTTTTTTTTTTTACTAATTTATTAGTAAATTTCAGATAATTCAAAAACAAGTCAGTCACTAATTCAAATAATAAAATTTTTTTACAAATTCAGTTTTAGACAGTAACATTAATTAATTAATAAAAATATTTTCACGACTTGACAATAAATAATTTTTTAACAAATCTGTTTTTTTTAAATACTGAAGCAAACACTCTTTCTCTCAAAAAGGCAAGAATAACTAATTTTCACTAATAACTAATAACTAATTTTTTTTATAATACTAGGAAAATTCGTTAACAAAATGAAAATTACAACAATTTCGATAATTGATAAAAAGAAAAAAAAATTGAAGGAAAAAACGGACAAAAAAATTGGATCTCATCGCGCGATCAAAATATGAATGAATGAATACCTTAAAAAACATAAAGCCCAAGTGAAAGACTCCAAACCCTCTGCATCTGTTTATTGATGCGTTTTGCCTCGGGACGTCGATTGAAAGAAGAGAAATCATCTCAAAATATAGGGAAAGAAAATCATTTTCGATTTCCAATATAAAAAAAAAAATAATCTTTTTTCGATCGACCTTCTCGTCAAGGCCCCGCCTGATTGTTGAGTTTAAGTTTTCTTAGCTAGCGAATTCCTTTGTACATTCCACGGTACTAATTACACGCGTTACTTAGCTCACCGTCTTCAATAGTCGATAATGTGTTTTCCAGTCTTTAGTGACTTAAAGTTTTTATTAACTATTATTATCATTATTACTATTATTATTTTTATTATTATTATTATTATTATTAATATTATTATTAATATTAATATTATTATTAATATTAATATTATTATTAATATTATTAATACCATTGCAGAAATAGACCCACTTTGCCCTACTTGAAATAGGGCTTTAGCAAGGGTCTAACTAGTTTTCCTTGTTAGAGCCCTATTTTAAATAGGGAAAAGTGGGTCAATTTCTGCACGGGAATTCTTATTAATATTTTCAATATTATTATTAATATTATTAATATTATTATTAATATTATTAGTATTACCATTATTAGTATTATTATTATCTTGATCATTATGATTATTATCCTCATTATTATTATTATTATCATCATGATCATTATGATTATTATAATTATCATTATTATCATGATTATAAATCTAAACCGTAAATCGACGTTATTTTCCAAGAAAAAAAATTTCTTTCCGAATCCGAATAAATAACCCTATCACGTATTTCAATAACGCACTTGACTCATCGCGAAACAAAAAAATGGTTATATATGTTATGAAATCTCGGAAGCTTTTGGAAAATATCGACGATATTGCGGTTATCATCGCTTCCTATAAGTACTAATATATCCGCAAGTTAAAATCGCCCATCAGCTGTTGATAGTTTCCTGTTGTCAGAGGGTGAATGGACTTTAAAAAAGCTATATTTATATAGATAAGAAAAAGAAAATTAATAATAACCACCCTTGAAAAATTGAGGAGAGAAAAAAATCGAAAGAAAAACTATTTTCTTCAATTTTAAAGCAAAGATTTCCAAATTCTTCCTATAAATGAAGAATTTAATCTTAAAAATCCTTCCCAAAAAATTATTATTTTACCAAACGGGTGGTTATTTGTTCTTCCATAAATAATATGTAAATGTTTCCCCCTCTCCGACGAACTCTTATTATATATATTTTAAATGTAGACAAATATTACACTCACATACACACACAGCTTCACATTAATCGTCCAGTAAATTGCATCTCGTGTGAAAGTCTCCGACATTGCTCTGAAAATGATAATAAAGAATATGAAATAAAATTTTTTTCAATAAGAATTAAAATTCAATAAGAATTAAGATTCAAAAACAATTAAGATTAAATATTCAAAATTAACGAATTTTATCAAATAGTGCGATTTAAAAAACGTACAATTTTTTCCAGAAAGCGATAAGGAACGATCACGCGAGGAATAATTGACACCCCCCTTCCCCGCCCCTGGAAAATTTTCATTTACACCTGGGGCAATGGTCAGGCGAGCGTCGGGCCGGCTCTCAATTTTGAAATAGCCATTTCGACGAAAAGCGAAAAAAGCGAACAGACCCCCAAAACCCGACGCAATAGAAGAAGGCAACCGGATAAAAATACCGTCACACAAAGAAACAGTTTCTCGCGCGGGGCCCGGCCGCGACCACCATCAATAAATATACTTAAATGATAAAAAATAAATAATAATTATTATTCTAATTCCCCCTTTGTCCTTGAATCCAAAAAAATTCCGAATCGCTAAAAAGCTCTTCTCCCTATTTCCTCCTCATGTGTAAGCCTTAAAGTCTTTTAATTAAGAAAAAAAAAATAGCCAGGGGTGCATAATGCCCCCGGTTGGCCATAAACGGAGGTCGCAGCCATTGGCCGTGTTGAACGGGTCCCGCGCCTTCTCTCACTCACAGCACACACTGGGCCGACTCGTCCGATAGAATGTGCCTTCAGTGTTGATTTTATACGAAAAAAAATACTAAAATTATACAAAGGGGCCCGACATAGACCGAACGCCCACCCAAAGTCTGACCGATGCTCGCCCGCTGCCTCTTTTTTTTCCAAAAAAAGAAAAAAAACCAAACTGGCCATCAATCAAAAACACCCACCTCTTCACAATTTACCCCCCTCCCCCCCTCAATAATTCACAATAACTAAAACAAATTTTGCAAAATTATTTCCAATTATTTCCATCGTCAAAATGTTAAAACGCCGCTAAGTGGACTTTTCATCTCGATGCTTCGACACTTATCGAGGTTTTACCATTTCTCAACAATATTTTTTCCTCCATTTCAATTTTTTCTTTTTGAAATTACAATTTATTTCCTAGAAAAAGAAAGTGAAGAGGTGTCAAACACAATCCCTCGAAAACCAGCACATTGAAACATATTTAATTCAGGCAAGGAGTTCGGAACGCTGCAATAAAAACCGATGATAAACACAGTATATTGATTAAAATGCAATTATTATGCGATAAGTATACTTACATAATATATATGTGTACTATGGTCTCTCCCACTCCCCGTTAATCAAAAGTAAAAAAAAAAAGAAAAAAGAAAAAAAAAAACCCTGACCGAACAAATCGGAACTTTTTTTTACATCAATTCCATGGATCAATTAACAAAATCTGGTAAATTTCATCCAAGATTTAAAAATCGATTATTGAAATTTGGAAAAATGTTCCGATTAGAGAGGTGACATCCAAAAAATACCCCCCTCCCCCCTTTCTCCCATACAAGCGTAGATTTAACCGCATTACTATTGATGATGATATGATGATGATGATGACGACGACAGCTACATAAAGAGCTAAACTAACTAAACTACAATTAAACATTATTAATTATTAAACACTTAACAAGCAATAAAACAGTGTAAACAGTAAAGCCCAGTAACCAATTGAATTGTGTGTCGACAACTACATACTACTACCTACCGTATATCGAAGTAATAGCCGTATGTAAAAGGAAAACTTGTATTCTACCAGTTGTATCAGCCAGTTCATTCTAATAAGCAAGCGATTTAATGAAAAGAAAATAATAATCCCCCCTCCCTTTTTCCCACAGAAACCGAAAAAAAAGCAGAAAAAAAAAAAAAAAATACCCCCCATTGAATAATCCGAAACCCCTCCTTCCTTTACAAATTATCATCTTAAAAAATTGAATCCAAAAAAACTACTGGATAACATAATTAACTACTAGCGATCGTAGACAGATTGTAAAACTTTGTTCACGTTGTACGCACATGTGTGGGGAGACCATGTAACTTTAGCTCCGCCGCTCATTCTCCATTGATCATAAAACACCCAAAAATGTTCGAATTTCACCCCCTAATTGTCAATAAATAGTCATGCAAAATAGTCACAAAGTGAAAATTTGTGTTCAAGGAAAGAAATAAGGATCAAATGAAACAATTATTAAATTATCAAATCAAAATAAGCATGAGAATTTTTTTGACAAAGAGGCGAATTTCCCCCATTTTTGTGATTGATCTGTGAAAAATAACCCACCCCAACCCCCCAAAGCTAGTTAAAACATTTAATACAAAAATCTTTCAAGAATTCCTTCGAGTTCCTGAACAATGTCCCTTCGCCTATTGAAATTCCCCCCACCTACCCTCCCTATCCCAAATTCCCTACGTGTTGTATTATCCGTTATTTTCGATATATAATATTAATTATTAATTATTAATAGTATTAATGATACTTTAATGATAATATGACGACGATAAGGTACGGGGAGACGTTTGGTCACACGAAAAATAAAAATACATACACGCAGAACAGACACAGTAGGCGCGTTTCCTCGCCTTGCCGCGACAATGAAAAAAAAAAATAATAAGAATATCTTCATACACGCATCAGGAATATGAGATTTAAATATAATAATGAGATCAACAGAAACCTAGTTGCCGTGAAGTTTGAAACAATGAGTGAAACAATGAGTAATGAAACATTGACCTACCCGCGGGTCCGCTTCGTTTTTTGCCCCAAGGAGCCAAACTTTAAAACTTGGATATGGAGAGAAAAAATTTTCATTACCCTTAAAAGAATGAAAATTTTTCCCAACATTTTTTTCAAAATATGAATTTTGGAAAAAATTTCCAAAACTAAGGAAATATATTGAAATATTGAAATATCGAAAGTTTTTTTGAAAAGAGGCTCCAACGGGCGAATATCTGCCTCGTAGCTAAACATTTTTGTACAGAATACATTCATAAACAGATTATAAAATTTTCAGTTACAGAGCAGCACTATACATACAACACAGATGATGTATATATTTTTACGTTACAGAATATGTCCTGCACGACAGCAGGCACGATAAGACTGGTTCTCATTTCCCACAACAATGCGTATACATAATTGCCATATTTATTAAAAAAAAAAAGAAAAAATAAGAAAAAGTAAAGAAAAAAAACAAAATATTGTAATTGTAAAATTTCACGATATTTCTATGCAAAGTAAAATAAAAATTTTACCAAGATTTAATTTTTTTGGTAAAAAGAAAAAAAGATTTTAAAATATAAATAAAGAAAAAAATGAACGGGGCTGCCTGCTTGCAACATAATGGGAATTCGTTGATTTTCCCTGACTCAAGTTTCCGTTTTGAAAGAAGAAAAAAAAATAAGACACTTGGAATTGTTGACATAAGAATCAAAATAGATAATTTCCTTTCGATTTTGGAAAGGGATTTTTAATTAATAACTCGATTTCGAGTTTCTAATTTTTTTTTCTTCTCTCGAAAACGAAACACACCTTTGGGAATATTTGCATAAAAAAAAGAAGAGAAAAAAAAATTTTTTCGACCAGACAAAATTAACATCCTGATTTTTATATTCGGTCCTTCACCAAACCCAATCTGGTAAAAAAAAAAAAAGAAACGGAAAAAAACCAAAACCAAAGGAAAAATGAAAATTCGACTCTTCTCTTTGAAAATTGGGGAGAAATGTTGCTCGCGGGTATCCCGACAGAAGCATAACGCGGGTAGGAGTATCTGAAAATCCCGGGCAATTCGAGTTTTATCTCACGAATCCCGGGGAACGTCCTAAGTTTTAAATCCGTACTCACGTTCTCTCCGCATGCGAGAAACGATCGAATGTTCCCCTTTTCCGGACGGTTCGACTTTTCCCCGCTTCTCAATTCTTTCGGAAAAATTCGATAATTTCACCACAAAAAAAAAACAAAACAAAAAACAAAAAAAAAAATTGGAAATAATTTTCAAAATTGAAAAAAGGGAAAATTAGAAAATTAGAAAATTAAAAAATTAAAAATGACAAAAATGGTAAAAATTCGTTCAAAATAAGGGAAAAAAAAAATTCTTTTGATTGTGTTTTCAATGGAATGAAAATTAAAAAAAAAATCGAGGGGCATAAAAATTCGAACCGTCTTCTTGTGAAAATTCGATCATTTCGATGCCGGGAGACGTTTACTACACCATGACACAATTTTTGAGTTACAGTGCAAGCGAACATCTGTAGAGCCATATACATATAGTATGTTGTTGTATCTTTAAAACAAAAAAAAAAACAAAAAAACTAATGGGATAAACTATAGTGAATGTACATTTTATAAGGGTTATAACGGTTACAATTTCGAAATTTTCAAAGCGGCAGGAAAGCGACAGGATTAAGAGCAGAAAAAAATTTTTTCGACTGAAATGGGAAAAAAAAAATCCGGATAACGAGCGCGCGCGCAAAACGAGAAAGGCAAGAGTGCAAGAGAGAGAGAGAGAGAGAGAGAGAAAGAGGAATATTGTGTGAGAGGAATAATAAAAGGAAAAAAAAGAAACAAAAAAAAAAAAAACAAAACAAGGAAAAAATCGATAGGTTGCATCCGCGTCGCGATTGACGGCATGGTCACCGGCGGCCCCGTCCGAAACGGGTGCAAGTAACTTTAGATGTATAAAAATTAAAACTATTTCTCGCGGTTTAGGGAGTTCTAAAGAAAATTATTGTAAAAAGGTCTATTATAGGGGAAGGAAACTTTATGGGAGGGGTTGTATCGACGTGAGAATGATTGAATGAATGCCACACAGACTCAATTCCTCAAATTAAAAATTAACCAAAGAAAAAAAAATCGAAGATTTGAATAATGAAGGAAAAAAAATTGAGGAAACGAGACGATAAGCATGTATCATGTATGAGAGGAAAAGAAAATTATTGTATAAATTTTTGGGAGGGTGAACTGGTCGCCCGGTGACCGCGCCTCTATCTCGATTCAGGCTCGAAATGCCACAGGGCGTCGGTTCCCATAAATTCATTTACTGTCAAATGTAAAAATAAAGGATAAAATTGTTAAAAAAACCGACGCCTCTCTCTCATTTCGAAGCACACTTGTTTCGAATCGGAAACGTGACTTTCCTCTTTTTTTTTTTTTTTT
>JUFY01020228.1:5229-40509 GCA_001855655.1 Leptopilina clavipes | reverse complement strand
TTCTTTTTTCATAATAATAATAATAATAATAATAATAATATTAATAATAATAATAATAATAATAATATATAATATTATAATAATATTAATAATTTTCTCCTTTTTTTATTATTATTATTATTACTTCTCGTTTCTAAAACGAGAAATAATAAATACAAATATTTGTGTCCAATAAATTTTATTTGAGTCAAATAAAAATTTTTTGATTCACAAACAACCACCCCCCCCCAAAAAAAAAAAAAGGAAAAATTGAAAATGCTTTTTTTGTTTGTTGATCCATATTGCGCGTTTGAAAATGATATTAGCGCATTTATTCCTTTTTAGTATTTGTTCACTCCAAAGAGCTGTGTTTGAACACGTGATTATACCCGATAGTCCATTAGATGAATTTTTTAAAGTAAAATTAGGAATTATCTCTCGTGGATTTTAATTTTTTTTTCTGAAGTGAAATTATTGAAAGACTTAGAATATTATAGAAATTCAAATGAAAAATTATAAAGCATAAAATATTCCATTTCATAAATTATTTTTTTTTTAAGTTGAGTAAAATATTAATTATTAATTGAAAAAAGAATTTTTTTCAAAATCGAGAGAATGTTTCGCCTGTTAAAAAAAAAATAGAAATTAAATCTCAGTGATCCGTTTTCATCTCTGCTCTATATTTTTCCATGTGACTCGTTTTAAATGTCTTGTTCTTTTCTATTCTTTACATTGTCACTGTTTTATATTCTATATATGAAAAGAATGTCAAGCTTTGGAAAAAACGTTTTAGTGAAAATATATTATTTCACATTTTCACGGGATGTCATGATTTCTTTTATTGAACAACATTGTAATCCAAAAAAACAAACAAAAATTCATGAAACAAATTGTCAGTTTAGAGCATTTTTTTAAATAAAAAACAATTGTAAGTTTTTTAATACACGCAGTCTCAAAATAGGAAAAAAAAATAATATTCAATAATGTAGATCAAATTTCTGTGGAAAAAAAAATTAATTTTTTTATTTATATATTTTACTTTTTTTTCGGGTGTTTTATTGTCTGTTTCATTTTAGTTACAATGTAATAGCCTTTTGGTGTTATTGTGTATTAACATTCCATTGCAAGAAGGAGCAAGAAGTTAACAAACACAGATTCTTTTACGAAAGAAACATATGTGAAATATGTTTGGTGAAGAAAAAAAATATGTAAAACGCATTGTTAACTTTGAAACCAGATGCATTAATTATTTTTTAATTAGAATGAACATTTTCAGGGGCTCTTGTTCTTTTGGCGGCTGGACTTTTAACATCAACTTTTCGCTTTATACCGAAAGCAACTCTGGCTGGTGTAATTATATGCGCAATGTTCTATATGCTAGATTTTGATACGTACTTGATGCTATGGCGTGCCAAAAGTGAGTTATTAAATATATAAATAAAAAATTATTTTATTAAATTCTATATTATTAATTAAATAGTATATTATTTTTTAGTTTTTATATTCAAAACTGCTTGTTTATTAAATTTTTTTTATTTTTACTTTATATCAAAATTTGTAATTTTCGAGAAAATGGAGATTTGAATCAATAATTTTGACGAGTAGTAAAAGTCTATTATAGTCAGGCGAAATTTTTTACGTTTGCAATTTTCATAAAAGTAGTAAGGACCAATTTCAGTCGGACGACAAATTTTTTATTTATTCCCTTTTATTCATTTCCCATTCAATAAAATTGATTTCAGTAGTAATAGCCAGTTACAGTGAGACAAAACTTTTCAGGAGTAGTAAAAGTACGTTATAGTCAGACGAAAGGACGAAATATTTAAAACTGTTTTTCTTTTAATAAATAGTAAAAGTCAGTTTTAGTCAGACAAAATTTTTCCAAACTTAATGGAAAAAAGTGAATCAAAATTTTTTTTTTGACTAAAATTGACTTTTACTACTTATCAAGAATAAAATTTTAAATATTCTGTCTGACTGTAATTGACTTGTTCTACTGCAATAAATTTTCCAAGACTACTAGAAGAAAAATTTTCTGTAGAAAAAATCAATTGAAGCTAACAAAGTTATTTAGTCCTTAATAAAATAATAAGTAGTAAAAATCAATTTTAGTCAGACAATATTTTTTCATCGAATTTTTTTTCAGAAACTGATTTTCTAATAATGATAATAACTCTATTATCATCAATTATTTTTGGACTGGAAATTGGCATTCTAAGTGGAGTAACATTGAATTTAATCTATTTGCTCTATTTCACTGCAAAACCATCAATTGATATTCAAACATCAAACGTAAGTTGCGAGAAATTTTTGTAAGTAGAGAACAAAAAATTCACAAATAATTATATTATATATAAGAAATTTTTTAAGTCTTTTAAATAATAGATTAAGAATAATTCTTTTGTATTAATTTCACAAAAAAAAATTAAATATTCAATTTCAAAATTCACCATACACACATACAGGATAATGGCAACAGAATAGTTTATGTCTTACCAGAAGAGACAGTCTCGTTTCCGGCTTCAGAAAATTTACGAAGTAAGATAACAATGTTATCCGGAGAAAATCCCTGTACAGTTATATTTGATTGCAAAAACTTAAGGAGGATTGATGTTACCGTTGTCATGGTATGTCGCATATTTCTAGGTCAAACTAATAAAAAAAATCACGTACGAAATATATATTTCGTATTCAAAAATATTTTTTATATTCATCTATTTTTGACAAATCTTACAATTTTTACGAAAATATGTTCATATTTCCATTAAAGAAAATAGAAAAACAACTTTTTACATTAATATCTCTTTTTTTTACTATAAATAATTATTTTCGTCTAGAAAAAATTTTTTGATTATTCTCATACACTGAAAAAAAAATTTATTTGATTCAAATAATGAATTACTTAACTATTATCAAATAAATATTTACTTGTATCAAATACATTTTACTTGAGTCAATTTAACGGAATTTGATTCAAATACAGAAATTATTGATTCAAGTAAATATTTATTTATTAATAGACCAATAATCCGTTATATTTAAATCAAATAATTTTTTTTTCAGTTTATAAATATTTTTGGCAAATGTGTAAATTTTTTATTATTCAGGAAATTTATCTAATTTTTTCTATATGTACTTTTGAATTTTTTTTGCAGAATATGAAATTATTATCCAATGATTTATATCTAAAAGGACAAGAATTTCATTTTATAAATTGTTCCGATTTTGTGCGAAACGTCATTCAGGAAATTGCACCGAATTTAATGAATAAAATTTTATTACCAGAAATTTGCGCTACAAATGAAAATAATTAATTTTTTTCTATATGCGTTTCAGTGGGAAAAAAATTTTTAATTACAGTAGAAAAATAATAATTTAAAATGTAATTATATATATATAAAATTTCTTCTGATATATAATAATAAATTTTATTAAAAAAATTTCTTTTTTCACCAATCTTAAATGAAAATTGAGATGAAAATCTATTTTTTAATAAACTCGGGGCAAAAAAATTCTTGTAGCTCTCTGTAAACGTTGTAGAGAAACTGATACGTAATACCTTGCCCCCCTTCAAAATATTACGTAAAAAGCAATTTTCCGCCAATGTTTACTTCATACAGTTGTATTGTAAGGCTTTTCCGCAGCTTCTGCCATAAACAAAAAAAAAAAGTTACGTAACGCATGAAAAGTACGAAAAAAACGAGCTTTATTGGATTTTTTTCTCCACCTCCTCCTAAATAATCCATTTTAATTACAGAAATTACGTAATTCTTTTTCTTGTGATTGAAAAAAATCCCCTTGTTTATATTTATAAAAATATACATTTAATTATAATTAATTTACATTTATATTTAATTGATGAAAACTTCTAGTATTAGGTTTAATAAAAATTGGGAAAATTTGGCAGAATGTCCAATTTATTATTGCAAAAACAGTTTTCTTTTTTTTTTTTTAACAAAATTCTAGTCTAGTACACGCAATTATTATTATTATTTTGTTAATTACAAACTAAGGCTAATAAAACTAATTGTTCTTTTTTAACAAAGATAGAAAAATTAATGAAATTTCTCCATGTGTTCTTCAATTGTTTCGTTAGGCTGAATAATCCAGAAACAAACTTTACAATATTTTTCACAATGAAATTTTACATGAGTCGACAATGAATGACGAGTTGCGATCTGTAGATGACAAATATTGCACTTAAAGTTTAAAATTCGTTGCTCTGGTATCTAAAATAAATTAAAAATTCTAATGAGAAAATAAAATTAGAAAATTATACACGCGCAGTAATGTTAGCATTTTGTCAGGCTTTTTTTTATAATCTAATATTACTTCAACTTCTATATACACTTTAAATTCATGAAATATTTTTTTTTTACAAAATGATATTATTATACAGATGACAAATATTATACAAATGTGATATTATGCAAATGGCACAAATTGGCGATTGAACGATGATATTAATATTATATTATGTACAAAAAAACTAACCAATTTTCTCTCCGTTGGTCGTCGAATATCGTAGACAAAATCTTCCTTTAACATTTTTTCACTTATACTTCGATTGCACCGCAAATTATACATTTTAGTCGTATCGGAAAAATTCTCCATGATTACAACGAAAAAAAATGTGATACTTTAAACGGAAAAAGAAACAGTTGAAGTCAAAATTGTTTTCTTAAAACAAATGACGGAATATTTTTGCGAATCGATTCGAATAAGATTATGAGAATTATTTAAATAGAAGAAGTGTAATAAATATTTTCAAAATTTGTTTTAAAATATTTCGAATATATGACAAATGTACTTTCAGTTTCTTAATTCGGAATATTTTCAAGAAAAAGTTTTTTTTTAATTTAATGTAACAAATTGAATTATTTAATAATTGTTTTAATAATTATTTAAAGGTGCAAATTAATAGAAGCGTTATATTGAATGTAGATAAAAATATTTTATTTTCAATTGCGCAAGTTAGTGAAAAAAAAATGAAGTCAAAGAATCTCTTAATTATTTTCTTATCGATGAATCTTGATGTAGGAGTAATGGTGCTCGTTCTTGTTTCACCTCGGGAAGCGTGGCCAATTCCTGAACTGGACCTGGTTGCCATATACTTCTTGTCGCCACTTCATGATAACCTCGTCTTCTTACCTGAAATTACCCCCAAAAAAAAGGTTTAATCTCGAATATCAAATTTCAACATTATTCACCGTTTATCATCTCTAACTTTAAACTCGACTCCAACTTTTTTTGTTTGATAGTCGAACTATAAAAGTGTAAATTAAATCAGAAATTTAATAAAATTCCAAGTATAACGAAATTTGTGAAAAAGAATTAGATCCATAGTGGAACGTGACATTTTTACGAAAATTGAGACAGATTTTTCATAAATGTCACAGTTCTGTGCGTTAGATATAAAAAAACGTTTCCCTTCTTAAATTTTTTCAAAACGTAATGGAAAATGTAATTACTAATTTGACTAATATTGTCTTAACTTGTCCAAAAGTTAAGACAATATTTTGATTCTAATTTTCCTTTCATCGTAAAAAGAGACAAAAAAATTCTAAAAATAAAGGAAAAATTTTTCAAATTTGGAAAAAACTATTTAAAAATGCTTTATATGTAAATGGGACGTACTTGTCTATGATGAAGTTCGTGTAGGTACAATGTAGATAAACTCATATCTGCAGCTGTCATTTCAATTGGAACTGTTAAATCGGACACGAGTTCCTGACCGGAACCAAAGACAGATGCACCAAGCGATTGATTTGACAGGCCTTGTTGTAAACTATAAAGCAATCCTTTATCGGAATGCAAAGGTCCTTCAGCCTTATGTAAACGGCCCATAAAAGTTCGCGGTGGAATATTTGATCTGGCACTGCAGGTCTCATCACCACCCATTGACGTCGATGTCGACGTTCCTGCCTCATTTGGCATCGCCTTACTCATACTTGGAAAACTCAATTGATTCGGCATCACACTTCTAATAATGTTCGTCACAATGTCGTTATACTGGAACAAAGAAAGTTCAAGATTAAAAAATTAAAATTCCCCTTAACAATTTAAAAAGTCAATATTTCTTTTAATTCCAACTTTCCCTTTTTTGTCGAAGTTTAATATAATTGAAATTCTATTTCAGTAAATATTACATATTACATATTTATGAATAGAAATTCTATTTGTAATCTCTAGGATTTATTTCCAAAGATCATGAAAATTCTATTTAATTTCCTTTTTATCGAAAATTTCGACAATATCCAATTTCTATTCAATCGAATTCTTGAATATAAAAACGATTCAATTTCATTGAATTTTGTCAAACGTTCACATTTCCATTTCGATAGAATATCGAAATGTCAAATTTCTTTTCTATGGAATTTTTAATTATTAAAAAATAAAAAGATTAAAATTGAACTCGATTGGATTTCGAATAGTGAATAATAATCGACTTACGCCTGGGCCAAGACTAGACAAGCTATTAAGACTTGTGTATAGAGGATTCAATTCATTAATATTTGTAGCTGCCTCTCTGCGAGCTCTCTCCTTGAGAGCCGTTACGAAAGTTTCAGCATGACTAGGTGGCTTCCATTCAGGATTCGTGAGGGTAAAGTGTATTAACGATAATTCCGTTTTTCCATCTTCAGCCTGTGTATACTGGTTCGATAATGGATGAAGTTTATCTTGATCGGTACCATAATGATTATCATAACCAGTAACACGAGTATCCAAAACACTTTGACCGACAGTTTGCCACATTGGATTACCATGTTTTCGCACGTCCATTTGTGCAAAGCTGCACACATCACCGACACCAGTGACTTCGATCGTAAAATTTCTATAAAAATCAACAATATCTAATGCCCTTGGCCTCATGTGAAAACACAAAATAAATGGCGTCAATAATGGTGAAATAAGTTCCTCGAGAATATGTACAAGTTTAAATTGAAATAATTGTGCAACTTGTGCACGTGTCGCTTGTGTATGAGCACGATCCTTCCAACTGTCGGGTCGATAATGCGTGTGCGCCAATACTGCAGTCAATAATGTTTCTGGGCACCAAACTAAATTTTCATCGGGTAAAAATGCCCTTCCACCGGCAGCAATTGTTCCAAAAACTGTCATTGTCGCAACAAAATGTTCCACCGTTACGACACCGTCATCATAAATTGTCAAGCCCAACATTATAATGAAAATCCCACCACTAATGAATACGATATTTTGAGCGATTATCGTGACCAATGGTGATGTAAATATATCCATATATTTCTTTGCTGGACGGTAAGCTCGACTCAGACGAGCATTCAATTCGTGCTCCAATTCGTTAAAATGACGGAGATATAGGCGACTGAATGGTGACCACATTCTCAGTCCAAGTGCTCCGGGTTCTCTTTTAATTAACTGCAAAAAGATTTCAATTGAGGCAAAAAATAATTATCACTAATAGAGAGATTTTCAAAAATTTGTGTTAATTTACTCACGTCGGCGTAATTGAAAAAAAAGTATAAAATCTGCCATGATAATATTAATGGACACAGGATGAAATTTGCTAATCCAACATAAAGAATATGTTTCGATAATAGTTTCGCTAATTCTTGACGCTTATTTTGCTTTTTATAATCTTCCTTTAGGTGCCAATTATTTTCAAACGGTGACCATGGACCCCCTGAAAATAAAAATATCAATTATATTAATTTAATATCAAGTATTTTTAATAATTGCCATTGATATTTTTTTCGTCTTCTACTTACAGAATAATAATAATTCCATATTATATTTAAGTCCTCGAGTTAGAAAAATGATTTCTCCGATTATTGGCAATTTAAGTCTCACTGGTAATAAAGATTTGTTGATCATAGCTACCATATAATTTTTAAATCTTAATATTCTATGATAAATATCTAATTCGGTAAGTTCTTTCTTGTGAATGCACATTTCTTGTTCCTTTTGCACTTCCCTTACTTTCTTTTGCACTTCATACCACGTGACATTTTGCAATTCTCTATCCTCAATTTTTAAAGCACTATTAAAAAATAATTTTATATCCCAGTACTGTGTCAAGTGATATAAACATTTTACTAATCGTAGAATCCAAAAAATTGTCGCTACAGAAATAAACATCCAGGTGATTAGGCCTGCACTTTGAGAACACTTTTGTACTGGCAAAAATGCATCAGTCATCTTTATTTTGAAAGACGTACTATTTGCTGTTACTTTATCCCTGTAAAGGAAAAAAAATATTGTCACAATCTGAATTGATTTCAAGTAAAATTAATTTAAATTAATTTAAAATTAATTTCTCACCTAAATAATATTGGATAGTCAACGCAATTAAACAAAAAAAGTGTAAAAATAACTACGAAGATAAATTGTCCTAGTTCGCAAAATTCTTTCATCATCATACATATAAAACCATTGTTTTGATGATAATGGTACATTCTCGTAAAAAATGAATCCAGGTCTTCTATGTGATTCCATCTGGTTTTATTATTTTCTGGCACCACGTGGATCATAACGCCAGATTCTTGCGGCGTTTCCTCCCGATCTTCATCCTGTTCTCCATCACCTTCAGAATAAGGTTCCAATTGCTGATAATTGACATCGAGAATTGTTGTCATCTAGGAAAAAGAAAAAATTTAATTTTACTATCTATTCACATTCCTTGCCATTGAAAAATACTTCAAGATAGAAAAAAAATCCTAAATCTAAATTTCCAGAAGAAAAGAATCTCGATTCTTAGTTTCTGGAAAAGAAAGAAATTATAATTTACAGGAAAAAAATATATTTTTTGAAAGTGAAACTAATACTGATTTTTTTAAAAATTATTGAGAAATCAAAAGACACTCGTGCAAAATGATATAAACGATAATACGAATATCTTATTGATCTTTGGAGCCTTACCGTTTGTGTTCTGCGGTTTGGCTCCACACAGGTTATTACAGTGTCTCGTTTCATTCTTTCATGTTATAAACTTTTAATGAAATGAAATTCAATGACTGCTCCATACATTTATATGTAAGTTTATTCGTCAATGTTAAATGATCAAACAAATTCATTACTTTCATACATTCTCTGAACATCAAAAACATTCATTGTTATGCTTATAATATCAAACATTTCTTTTAATGATCATTTATGAATATATTTTCTGTTTTACAGTAAATATTCTCCTACATGGTTCCTTCCATTCTTCTTTTTGTATGAATTGCATGAACAGAAAGTGAGATATCGTGAAAGTATGAATTCTCTATCAATTATCATAATTCATTAATTAAAGAGAAATCTTGTGTTATGAGGTAAAATAATCAAAACTGTTGAGATGTTTTTCAAAAATGTAGAGTTTTGATAAACACTCAATATAGTTGAGTTTTTCATTCAATAACATCCATACAATTTTTTAATTTTTATTAAATTCAACATTGAATTAATTTTACTTTATAGAAAATATAAAATTCTCTTAAAAAATCTTTGTAGCTTTTTTAAATTCAATTGACAAAGAAAGAAAGAAGATATGATTTATTTGACTGAAAAATTGCATTTATTCTATTAAAGTGAACTTTTAACTGTATTTTTCTTTTAGACACATAGTGTATTTCTGTCCTTGTTTCATGCGACATGTATGCATATATTTGCTTTCAATTAAAAATTAATCGTACGTCATACAAATACGACGTTATTTTCCTTGTTAAATATAAAAAAGTAAATAGAAGACAAATGACAAATTCTGTCATAAACAAATTAAGCAATGTAATATTTGAGAACAATATGAATTATTATTGTTTAAAGGGCAAGTGCCAAAAAGAGAAATAAAATAAAATTAGCCATTTTTCAGTCAATTTATCATGTAAATATGAGATTGAATCACGTTCTTCTTTGATGATGATTTACTGATAGAAATAGATG
Organism: Leptopilina clavipes; assembly: GCA_001855655.1. Classification (NCBI taxonomy): domain Eukaryota; kingdom Metazoa; phylum Arthropoda; class Insecta; order Hymenoptera; family Figitidae; genus Leptopilina; species Leptopilina clavipes. The sequence goes on along the minus strand of JUFY01020228.1, from coordinate 30,630 downwards.
ATTTAAAAAATCATACGCATTGAATGTGACATAAATGTTTAGTTATACAGCTGATCTCCATAAACAAAGCAACCATCGTACCTTCGTCAGCAATTTTTCTTTCTGTTTTTTTAAAGTTGATTATAATATTTTACTTCTCCAATCGAACACCTCAAACTGCACACTCACATTGTATTGCATGCTATTATTCACTGCTAATTTAGACACTTGTTTTTTTTAAAGAAGCTTTATTCGTTGCTTGCGTTTGATCATTTTTCTTCTTTGTATTCCATTTATGTTATTTGAGTCGTAGGTGTTGCGTATTTCTGTCTCTTTAAAGTCGGTATGAATGTTTTCTGTAAAGTAGATGTCTCTAAACGATAACCGTTTGTGAATAAAACAGAGTTCGAAAATTTATTAATAAATGTACCATTTTTATTTACAAACCGTTTTAAAAATTTAATTTATTCAGACAATTATTTATTGACGAATTTTAATTTCAGGGATTTCAGAAATAACCTTCTTAACAAACTTCAAAGATAATTTTCAGGTATTTGAATAAACCGCGGGCTTTAATTTTTTTTCCATAATTAATCCAGTAGGAGCGCTGTCATCGCTGTCATGAAAAAGAGCGGAAACTCCTTCTATGGTTCTAACAGTTTATGACGTGTCAGCAAGACGAAGAAGGAATGAGCTCGATCAGCAAAAAAGCCAAAAGTATAATCATATTTCGCTTGATAATTTAAGTGGTGATTAAAAAGTAACCGTAGTTCAGTGGTGATTGCAGAAAAAATACTTTTTTAAATGAATAATGTAGCCTTGGATACTAGATGTTTTCATTTCAAGATTGCAGTTTCTCACAGAAGTCAGTAACCTTATCATTACACTTACGCCTCTTTTATTTATTTCGTCATTTATCTGCCAATTCAGCAATTAATGTATGATTATATTCACTCCCGAAACATTAATCAACTCTTCTTTTATAGAAAATTTCTAAAATTTGCCAATGTAATTTTCTCGAAACAGGTCAAAACACTTGCCTGCTCTCTTTTATTATCTGTTTGTAAGCTTAATGATATTTTTATATTTCCTGTATTAACATTTACTCCAACTAAAATAGCATCAATTTATAATGTTACGATTTTCATTCAGCAAAAAAAATATTCGGATAAGCTTATTAGTATGTACCATATGTGCCATTTCAAGATATAAATAACGGTTCATCTCAATTTTCTAATTCAAAAAGATGTTTCCTTTTTATTGTATTTTAAGTATGTAATATGTAATTAATATTGTGATTTTTATTCCAGTCTGTAATTAGTTCTACTCTTATTGTTAATTTCTCTAAAGTTGATTAGACTTTTTAAAGTATTTTGGAAAGATATTTTTCATTATTTAGAAGCAGGATGTGTGATATGTTAAAATTTGAAATTTGTGTTACTTTCTGGTTTAATGATTCTGAATTTTAATTTGATTTTTTAAACCAATCGTTTACTGTATTTTTGTTTGATATTTAAATTTTATTTTTTAAATGTTTACAAAATTATTTGATTATTTGCTTGTATGAATGAATATTATATGTTTAATAAGAGAATTCTATTTTTATTAGATGGTGATTTATAACTGAATGACTAATTCATTATCAGGAAACGGCATGTATAAGAATCTGGTTACAATTTCGCACGTGGGATGAATGAGGAAGAACTGTTGAAGCGATCGGCTGCTGAACGGGACAGAATATTCAGTTGTTACGATCGTGGTAGAGAAAATGGTGCACACATCGATCCTTGGGAAGACCCTAGTCTTCCGGTTTATCACACCACTGACCGATACGGATTTATACAGTAAGTAACCAATTAACCTTCTTCTTATCCATTAAATATACCAGGTCAACAAATTAAGATTCCAAAGTGAATGACAAAACAGTTCAATAGAAACAATGTAATATTTTTAAGAAATTGAACGATTGTTTTATTCTTTCCAGTGACGCGGAGTTACCGAAAGTGGATAAAAATGAAATTAAGATAAAACAAACGGAAATGGAGAGGCTAAAAAAATGGGAGAAGATGACAAAAAAGTGGAATGATCCAGCGACTAAGGAGAAATTACGACGTAGGATATATAAAGGAATTCCAGATAGATATCGAGGACAAATTTGGTCTACTTTGTTGGGAATAACGAATTTAAAGCTGGAGCATGCTGGCAAATATGAGGAAATGTTACAATTGGCGCGACAATGGTCCACGGAAATAAGACAAATTGATGCCGACGTCGCTAGGCAATATAGGGATCACATTAATTACAGGTAAATTTGGAAATATGAAATTACTTTAACTTTCTATTTTAAATAGTTGAATAATGAAACTTTATGGGAATTACTATTTTTTTTATATCTGAAACATTTTTGAATAAATGCATATATTATAATATTTTTAGAGAGAGATATAGTATTAAACAAAAGTCCATGTTCTACGTTTTGGCGGCCTATAGTATGTATAATATGGAAGTTGGCTATTGCCAAGGTATGTCCGTCTTAGCTGGTCTACTTTTACTTTACATGGATGAAGAGGATGCATTTTGGGGACTTTCTGTATTACTCACAGACAAGAAATACAGCATGCACGGTTCGCAATTTTCCCTTTTTTTTGAAACATCTAAATTAAATTTGTACAATTCGAATGAAATTTTAATTGTAATTTCACAGGATTCTACGTAGACGGCTTTCCAAAACTAAATCGTTTTATAGAACACCATGACAAAATAATGACTAAGTTTCTTCCAAAGTTGAAGCGGAAATTGGACAAGAGTGGTTGCGATTCTATCTTGTATGCTTTAAAGTGGTTCTTTGTGGTCTTTCAAGAAAGAGTAAATATTTTTATTATTAATCACAGAAAAATACATTTTTTACTTATGAAAATTAGACTTTTACAATGTGAATATTACCATTTTAGACGCCAGTGAGTCTGGGACTTAGGATTTGGGATATTTTTCTTTTGGACGGTGATCGCGTTTTGCCAGCGATGGCTTACACGATCATGAAATTACACAAACGACAATTGCTTGCAATGGATAGTTTAGATGAGTTTTGCAATTATTTACAAATTAAGTTAGAGAAAGACTTTTCTTATGATGACGATGTCGTCATTTCTGCCATGGAACGGAGTATGGAGGAACTGAAACGAGCCAAGTTAGATTATTCCGGTCCGCCCTTGCCACATGAATTACCACGTCAACCTTTCGGTACATTTAAAGAACCTACATTTACCAGCAAGGTAAATTTTTTCTCTTATTTCACGTACCTTTTTTTAATATTCTCTATTTTCTATTTTAAAAGAAACTTTCACATTTTTTTCTAATTGGTGAAACTTTTCTAAACTAAAATGTATATTTATAATTTCGCTGACGCTGTTTCGACAATTTTTTTTTGTTTTTAAAGAAAGTTATTTTTTGATTAGAAGTGAAAATATCTTGACTGCTTTTAAAGGTGGGAAGGCGAGCTGAGGAATTTAGCGAGGCTCAGCAAGTGACACGTGAGACGGTGGTGAATCGAAGAGATATGGTTGTAATTGAGGAGAATCGAGAAAGCTCAACGCCAGTGGAGCCAGCAAATTGCGGTAGTCTTGGTGGTGAGTTTACAACTCGCACTCGTGAAATTCATGCTAATACTAGCACTAGAACTAGCGATGCATTTAGTAGCGAGAGTTCAAGTTCTGAAGACAGTCTCAGTAATAGTTCTCATTCTAACATCAATGTACTCATTTACAATACAAGGCTTTAAAAAATCGTTAGTCGGAAATTCGACAAAATTAAAAGTTAATATGAGATTATTGCTCAAAATTCAGATATAATCGCGTTTGACAATATTCATAAGTATCTATTCTTCTACTCAATATTTACAACTTGAAAAGTAAAAACTTTATTAGTAATAATTAATTAATGAAAAAAAGACTTAGTCGATGGGAATAGAATCTCGAATATAAATCTCTAATTGAGAAATGAGATTATTATTATTTAGTTAATCACTTAGTGTTAATTATCAATTACTATCATTAATTCAGCAAATCAATAATTTAATTTCCATTATTAATCAAATTTTTTGTCTGAAAATAATTTTCATATTTAGTTTTCTCTGCAAATAGTTTCATGTGTTCATTGTTACTGTCATGTCTAGATTTAATAGGTTCAACATATTTAATGACTTCCCTTGCCATAGGTTTATGCACATTTTTTTTTCCTTATTAATTTTCATAAAAGTCAAGTTTTGTAGAATGTAGACACGTGATATGTTATATTAATCTTTAAAAAAAATATTTTCATATTAATTGAGAATACGGAAAATGAAATAAAGTAGGGAAATATTAGACTATGCTCGACTCAACAATTTCAATTTAATCTTGGCATCTTTCGTGAATGCTTCCAATTTTTCGCATTTGTCCTCTTGTTCCGGAATTTAATCGTAGCCTTGTTTAACAGAACTTGCTTCCCTTTCACGTGCATGTGTGTGTTCTTAATTACTTAACTCGAACTGCAACACATAACACTCGACATTACATTTTCCATATTTTTTATTGTTTGTTTGCCTTTGTTTTAACATTATTAATAAGAGGTGGTTAATTTTTTGTTTAACTAAGAAACTGATGTTAAAGTTTTCGTTGTCAGTTGAATTTAGTTTTTTTGGGCAATTTTTAAAAGAAATATAATATAGAAATTTATAAAATCTAACGAATTTCTAGAGTTTATTTTGCATATTTCTAAATTTTTTAATCTCGTGATTTTATTTTTTAATGTTAATATTTATTGATTTTTGAAATATTCTTAGTTAAAAATTTTATTTTGAGAAGAAATACTTTTTGTTCTGATATTTTTAATATTCAAGTTTGTTAATTTTAAACATTGGTTTTAATTCCTAATTCGACTTGGTATTTAGACAAAAAATTGAAATGTAGTGGTAGCAGTAGTTATAGAAGTGTGTTTTTTTTCTTTTTTTTTCTCTTGTAAAAGTGTAATGTCAAGGTTATAATGTAAATTTCTGTGTGTGTGCAGGAAGCAAGTTCTCCTTCGATCCAAGTCTAGATGATGGGGCATCACCCAATGGGTCACGTCGATCTTTAGCAGATACATCCGTTACTTCGACGGCGGATCTCTCTGTATTCAGTTCAGCGACACGTTCACAGGCCCATGACAATAGTCTCGATACTCAGAGTAATGTCTCTGAAGGTAGTTCAGGTAGCGGTGGTTTGCCAACTCCACGTGCAACGTCTCATCAGCCAAGTCCTGACGTCGTTAGAATATACGTACCTTATACGTCTCCCACTCCGACCTCGTTTAAGGATGATCTTCCTCGTACTCTACCTCGCTCATTAGAGACCAACAAAATTCGCATACGTGTCGATCCAGATCAAACGCCCGTTGTGGAAAGTATAAAGCCATTTGCTCTCGAAAGTCCTGAACTTGAACTTGACTTGAAATAAATCCCTTATTTTGTCAAAGAATTTTAAAATGATGATGATGATACATTTCGTCTTCACTTAAGTCATTCCTCTTTTTCGGTATAGTTTTCTCTCCTCTAATTTTCTGTATTTTATTTATTTCTCCAATTTTGTCTTGATGTGTGTTAAATTATCCGACGATGTCCGATTTGGATCAGTATAGTTTTATTTTAAATAACTGCGGTGACATTTTAGTTTTCCGAAATATTATTACCAATCTTGTTTTGTATTTTTTGAGTTCCTAGTTGAAATTTCTCCTATTTTTCGATTTAAATTTTGTTTTGTAAATTAGCGACGTTTATAAAATTGAAGTCAGTTTGTGAAAATTTATTTGCATTTTAAAGACGAGATAACACTTGTAATATATTTGCCTGAAAGATTTGACGTGTATTACTGTTAACTTATTCTTGAGATAGATAGATAGATTTGAATTCAGTATCAATTAACTCAAGAACAAAATCTCTAAAAAGTGGAAAAAACGCATAAATTTGTTTGTTTGTTTGTAATTTTCAACTACTTGGAAAATGTTCATGAATTTGTTTAAATCTTAAGAATTGAAACAAAAAAAATTGAAGATAATTATGTGAAATATTGAGAGAATTATTTCAAGAATTCCTGACAATTAATAAGCAAACAATCTTATTCGTTTTTTCATTGTCCTTTGCTTTAAGCAATATGGGACAATTTAAAGGACAACATCGCCTACAATACTCATTTATAAAAAAAAAATATGCCCATATGCGTGTATATTCATATGTACATAAAACGCGTATATGTATATATAAATGAAGGGTAAACGGGGTCAAAAGTCCGGCTCTTCAAATATGTACCTACGTGTCTATCAAATTTATTTTGTGAATATTGCGTTTTCAAAACATGTCATTATGTACAAGTAGAGTAGAGAATTACAGAAAAAAAGAATAATTCTTGTTAGATTCTTCTTTCGAATTTACTAAAAGAAAAACGTAACGATTAAGATATAGTCCGGAAAAACTTTTTTCAAATTTGATCTCTCAGTTTCAAAAGAGAAAAGTCTTATTCAAAAAAGAAAAGAAAACCCTCCATTACTCTCATTGTGAGATAAACAAAGAATATTTTTTCAATCTTTCTCTCTTTTTATGCACTAGAATTATTTTCTTCTCATATAAAAAATAAAAATATGAAAGCTATTTTTTCTATGGTGAATTTCCTTAACAAAGAGAGCACAAATTAGAAAAATAGTTTTTGGACACTCTTATTATGATAAATGAAAACTTGTGCTTGAATTTATCGTACATGATATAATTATGCATTTAAAGAGAATCTCAGTACTACCTTTGAAATTACCTTCTCTAATCTCTAGTTTCCAAAGGGATTATCTTTAATTACCATAATAATGGTAAATTTTATTATTATCAAAATGGTAATAATTTTCCCATTTATTATTATTAGTTCATTACTATTTAATAAATTCATTAAAGAATTACTCTCTACTCTCTAAATCCAAATTAGTGCAAAATTTTATCTAATTGACTAATTCAGATTTAGAGAATTTACTAAAATTTATAAAGATGGTTATTTTTCATTTGATTGTCTGAATTCTCAAAATGTATTCAATACCGTTTTCTTTTCTCACCGAATTTATATTTTACTGCCGTAATTAATACATAGTATTAAACAAAAAAAAAACAAAAAAAAAATAGAAAAAGTCTTATAGTCTTCGTGGAGTTAGGTTATCAAGATAAAAAAAATTAAGACAAATGGATAATTTAAATCTGTTAAACTTGACATCATATCGTGTTGACTTGATATTTATAAAATTACAAAATATAGATTAGAGAGAAAAAAAAATGCAGTGAACTAAATAAAAAATTTGCCAAAGCCGCTCTTGGCGATTTTGTCTATTAGAATTTTTCTCTCGGTTGCAATTATTTGATTCGTAAATCTTTTTTTAGAAAATGGTGATTTTTTTTACACATAAATATATAATAAGAATTATTATTAATTTTGTTGAGAAGTTTAGTCAGTTTTTCTAATGTACTGATATTTATTGCTGACAATTGTAGATAAAATGCGCTCTATTATATGTACGGAGTTATTAATGCATTTAGGTGCGAAATGTGAAACTGTTTTTTAAGTTTATATAAATTGACTTTTTTTTAACTTATTATTAAGAAATAAAACCCTCCCCCCCTCAACCCCAAAGCAAAAAATATTGTACTCAAAAGAGCGCAAGTGTGTAATTTAGAGCTTTGAAAAGAGAAAAATGTTTTCCAATCGCAACGAATGCCGATACGTTCATTCGTTATAATACCATTAATAATAATTAAAAAAGAAAAAAAAAAGAAAAAAATGAATGCGTAAGTGTACATTCCTTTAATTCTAAGTATTAATTAGAAGTGGAAGTTGCCGCGTGTAGCTCGTGAAGTAGTTGAAATCAAAGAGCCTTAATTTTTCTATTGCTTTTTATCGCAGAGTATTATATTTGATTCTGGCGTTGTAAATAAATTTGATATATATACAAAATAATTAGAATAGCGTGTATTATCAGTTTTTTGTATTGCTTCTGAATGAATATGAAAATTTGTTTTTGTTCGTCAAATTACACGCGTCTACATTGTAATATGTGTATAGAAAGACGTAATAATTTTCTTTATTTTACCAAACAAATTATTCAATAATAATTTTATTATTCAAACATTTAGATAATATTTTTATTATTCAATAATAGTTTAGCAAAATGATTTTATTTTGAATAATTGAAAAAAAATTTGAAGAGTCGTGTACTTTCTCAGAGTGCGAAAGAATTTAAAAATGGAACTGGTCTTACGCATATTTTATGAATTTATAATTTCAAAGCAATAAATTGAAACCACATTAAACCTGAATTTTGGAAAATTTACATTTATTCCTAGAGAACGTTACCATTTAATTATATACTATTAATTTTTAATTTTACTAACAATATTTCGGCTTTTTATCAACATTGGTATTTTTTTTTATAAAAAAGGAAAAATTGTATTCTATTTAAAAACTTGTCCTTTGATAAGTTGAGTGAAAAAGCCAGTAACGGAAACTAATCAATTTAAACACAGTTTGATAAGAATTCACTTCCTTCTTTTATACTCATGTTAACAATTTTCTGTTATTCTTGAAAGGCATTTAAATAATTCCTCAACATTAAAATAGGGATTTAATTTAAAAATAGAACATTAATTTTAAATTAACTTTAATCTTAATTTTTTATTTAATTTCTCAATTTTATTTTATTTTTTAATCAAGTTTTTCCAATTTAAGAAGAAATTCAATTGCCCAGGCTTTTCCGATGGGCAAATTTTTTATCGAATAAGGTAAGAAAGAACAAACAAACAGTTTCATTGTTTCATTGGAAAATGAAATAGAAATATTTTAAATTGGAAATAAATTCTTTTTGAATTTCTAATGACAAGTTTTTTTTTTGCAGGTTCAGAACTGGTATCGACAAATGCTGGTGGTATTTTTATGTAAAAATTCCTTTAATTATTATTAAAATTTCGATTTTTAATTGTACGATTATTGCGGTTTTTTCGAACATTAAAATAATTTTGAAAAAATGGTAAAATCAATTTTTTTTTTTTATGAAAAAAGACTGATAAAATTGATTTTTCAGGTGGCTATAATGGAAAAAAGTGTTGAAGGTGGTTGAAGAAGCTTAGGGTTTCAGATGCTGGTGGTAGGCTGCGGTATTGATTATAAGCAAAATAACCGCGCAAACTCTCTGCTTGCTGAATGAATGACGACGCATACATATGGCACCGACAATTCATAAACGATACAAGTGTGGATAAAGCTGTGAATACATCAGCTGTTACAATGACGAAAATGAAATTTAAACTCTTTCGTTCGACTTTCTTGCTACCATTTGGAATGCTTATTAGTCTCACAACTGGAGAACTTGAATTTTATCAAGGTCAGTCATTGAGTTTTTTCCCCTTACTCCATTATATTTTTCCTCCCTCTCATTGTCAATATTTTTCTGCGTTTATTATTGCAGATGCTGTGCCAAAAATGCCAGAAGACATTAAAGACTTTACATTAGAAGAGATTGCAAGATATTTTGATGCACCAAGTCATCAGCGTAGAATTCATTTGCCATCGCACATGAATCAAAGATCTCAAAGAGATCACCAATTGGATTATTTGCTTCATAAGCGAAATTTCGAGACCCGAGATGTTCCAAATTTAATTGAATTATTGCAGAAACAAAATTTAAATCCATTAGACTACATTCAGCAAATTCATCGCAATGATATGTCGCCTGTCAGATATATTCCGAGCCTGGAACGTTACCCAGAGTACGATCCATTCAAGGCAAGTTCCTCATATTTTTCAAATAGAATTTTTATTTTCAACACAATTATTTCGAATGTATTCATATTCATTAACAAGGAGATACATGGGTTAAGAAAAATCAAATCGAAATTTCAAATTTTACGCTTTAATTTTCTCATCATTAGCTTTCTATTAATTCATTTTGCATTTGACTTCAAGGTGGCAAAAAAAAAATAATGGGTAAACAGGGAAAGTTTTGAATAGAGAAAAATAGGTAAACGTCACATATCATCATTTATCATCATCATCTTCATCATCATCATTTTCCATTTTTCATCGCTGAGTTATTCATGTCACTGAATTTTCGACAGAAATTAATATTTGAGAAAGATATGGAGGAACGGCTTATAAATTATCCGGGGAAATTGGTTAAAATGCACGAGGGTGGAAATATGCAAGAACCAGATGAAATAAGAGAGCCCTATGAGAATATGCCTGAATTCACCTATGCCTTTGGCGAACCAGATCTCAGTGATGAATTTCCTTTCGCTGTTAGACCCAATGATCCTCGTTATTATCAAGAAACGCCTTTCACGCATTGTAAGTTTTAATTCTTATCATATTAATAAAATATTAAAGAGAAGGCGACTGAATAAAGAAATTTTTTCCTTTTCAGTCACTGATAATGATGAAGAAAGTGAAACTGAACACCAAAATTTGCCAATAATTCAAGAACCAAAGAGAATGCTTTCTTCTTCTAATAATCCTCTGATTTTATCTGTCGAGAAAGCAAACAATGATGATATCTACTTTATTGGTATATTTTTTGTAATAATATTAATTGAACTGTAGAAAATTATCAAATTTACTGTAAAAGTAAAACTTGTTTTTTTTAGCTGTTGTTGCTGGTTGTAGTGCAGCTGCTATGTTTGCTGTTGTTTTGATCAGTTTAACCTGGTGCAGGTAATTTGGAGTTTAAAAATAGAAAATCTTATCTAATTAGTTAAAAAAATTGTTTTAAATGTTAAAAGATGTTTTAAAATATTATTTATGGAATATTTACCAAATGAATAAATTTTCAGACTTCAACGAGTAGCGAAGGCAGCAGATATCTGTGAGTATCCCGCTTATGGTGTGACAGGTCCAAATAAAGATGTCTCACCTTCGGGTGATCAGAGATTGGCACAATCTGCCCAAATGTATCACTTTCAGCATCAAAAGCAACAGATTATTGCAATGGAAAAGTTAGTTCAAAATTGATTTTCTCTCTTTTTTCTTGTTATTTTCAATTTGAAAAAATTAACTGTCATTTCAGTCGAGTATCATCGGCGAATCGAGATCCAGGTTCTGTTTCGGAGGCTGAGAGTGATGAAGAGAATGGAGATTACACTGTTTATGAATGTCCGGGTCTGGCACCAGTAAGTTTACCTGTAAAATATTTTTTATTTCAAAAAACAAATTTTCAACATATTTAAAAAATTTTTTTTACCAGACTGGCGAAATGGAAGTGAAAAATCCACTTTTTCATGATGATCCAACACCGGCAACGCCTGCGACACCTGCGACGCCGGCCCAAGCGAAAAGAGAAGAGGACCAGTAACTTCCATACGATCTAAATCCCATCCTGGTATTTAGCTCACTTTTACTTGTCATATCGAATCTTTATCCTTATACTGAATATATAATATACATACAATTTTACCATTTATATGAAATACAACTTATATCGTAAATATAAAATCACAAAAAAGGGACAATGAAACACGTTATTTCATGTGAATATCGCTGTTCCATTTTGTCGGACTGATGAAGAAAGAAAATCATAATTTTTTAAATCTACACAATTTTTGCAGTACCAAAAAAAAAAAATTACGACACTCTGAATTTTAACTGGCTCTTTATACACGCAGTAACTAGTTTGTATTGCATATGAAAGTAAAGATTGTAGACATTTTTTTTTTTTTGAATTTGAGATTTTTTAAATCAAAAGATGTGTGAAATTGATTTGTAAATGTCAGTTGTTGATGTGTAAACGTACGATATAATTGATTTCTAGCAAATCCTGCCTCGAAATTGTACCTCAACAAAAAAAAAAAAAAATGCTAATCGCTTCTGAGCGTTTTATCGTAAATTGTACAGTGGCAGATACGTAGGCCTATAGAGAAAAAAAAGTAATTATAATTGCTCCCAATATTCATCTATAACGTCAACTTCAATTTTATCTCTCTATAGACCTCATAATAATTTTACGTTATAATCCTCATTATTTAAATACGTATTTTAAGATCTAGTTTTTGAAATATTACAAGCGGCTTAAGTCCCCCAAAATCTTCCTTGTATGAAGGGCAAAAGAATATTCTCTGCTTGGAGATTTTTCTATACTCTTCCTATTTTTTCACAGCACTTGTTTGTAGTGTTATATATTCTATTTCAATATACTGGAGTCTAAAAATTTCGTTATATATTATATTAATGGCTTTAAGTGGGGACCTTATAAATAGCCTTTGCCAATAAAATTTATTTTTTCAGAGAAAGCCTCTAAATTTGCAAATTAAAATTTTCTATAAGCTATAAAACTAATTTATAGATAAATCTTAATATAATTTTGTTAATCAATTAATGTGTGAATGAATTTTTAAATTAAATTTTATTTTTCACGTGAGTTAAAGAATTGTTAATTGAATATAAATTTTATAATTGTATTAATTTTTCACAATTGAGAACATAAAAATTTGTTAGAAAAGTTTGTCATTTTTTTCCAAATGCAAAATAAATTATTTATGAAATTTAAAAATTTATTGACACTTTATTCCTAAGCAATAGAATTTTATTGCTTTAATAATTATTTTAAAATTTAAACTTAATAATTGTAATAAATAAAAATTACCAAATTTATGAGATTAATAATTTTTCATAAAATATAGGTAAGTATATTTATCTTTTTCCTACTGATGGTTTTTAGTAAATTTAAATGATTTTATTATCTTAATAAAGGAAATCGTCAAAGAATTATTAGATAATATTTTGATTTATAATACAATAAATGCTTTAATTTACAGTTTGGAATCATTTTGTGTATAAAGAGGTCATTCAATAGAATAGACTTTATCAAACGATTAATGAACACTTTTTAAGTATAGATTAGCTGTACTTATTGGAAATGGTTTGCCATTTAAAACAGTCACTGGTCCTGTGTAGTAACGCCACAGCAAGCTGCTTCCACGTTTTAATTGATTTGTTGTTGACAAATGGGACCAACAGTCGAGCCAATTGCCATAAATTGGCATTTGCGGTGGCACTCCAGCTACCAGTCTTTTTAAATTAAAAATTATTTAATATATCATTGTTTCTGATATTTTTCTTAATTCTTTATATAATTAAATTAATTATAATTTGTTTTATAACTTACCCGCAATTGTTAACAGCCATGCAATGAGATACAACAATAAATGGATAAGTGACAGTTGAAGCCAGGAACTGTAAGAGAAAAAATATGTTTATAAAATGTTTGTAAAACGATTTTAATATATAATATTTTCAATATTCAACAATCTGAAAGCCTACCGTCATGGTTGATGCTGTCAAACTTTTCATTTCGCGATCTGTTATAATGTATTTGTTAATGACATAAGTAGACGAACTAACAATCGCTAAAGTTGCTGCGCTGGCAATCAGACGTGGCATAAGCCCTGAAAAATATCCTGTGATTCCATTTTCCTTGTAAATTTCTACAATAGATTGCATTAAACCGCTATATGAAACATAAGAAAATACATTATGATTATTAATTTTCAAGGAGAATAAAATAACACAACTTACGTGTATTTTGTTTCGCCTCCCACGAATTGAGCCATCATTCGTATCGCAATAACATCTAGAGGATGACTAACAATAATTCCTACTGTTTTGCTAATTACATCTCTTAAAAAGTCTTGAATATATTTTTCAGCGCTGGAAAAGTTTTAATTTATGGATTAATATTTGTTCCTTAAAAAGCATTTCTTTTCGAAAACAAAGTTATATTTTAATTCAGGATAAACATGTACCTTTCCTCTTCATCTTCAGGATGAATCTGACGTGTTCCCTGTTCAAAATTTATAGATTCGGCAGTCTTTTCACATACAATTGTACTAATAGTATATGAGCAAAGTTTTGGCACTAGACCTCGATAACAGCCACTGAATCCATCGACACTTTTAATATATTTGACTGTAAACAGTGCATGTTTTCAATTTGTAAACAAAAACCAACATTTATTAAATTAAACAAAAAATATTCGCATTAAGATTACAATAATTTGTTTATTAATAAGAAAAACAATTTTTTAAATGTAATCAAATTAATAACAAATTTAAACGTTTAGTTAACTTTTTCCAAATAAACATTTAAAAATTCAAAACAATAACTTACTATATTTATAAACATTTGGTAAAGCTAATGCGGGTCTTCCAAACAATGTTCTTGACGGATAAGGCGCAATAGGCTCATGTCCGATCTATAAAATAGTTAAAAATTATTTTTTAATTAAAGAAAACACGAAATTAAACATAATGATCATAACCTTGCAAGTGTTTATAAATTAAAAAAATGTTACCTGTATTAAAACTTTTGCATATTCTATTGGAAATGAAACTGCATTTACAACTAGACGACATGCGGTACCAGACCATAAAGATTCCTCTTTGTTGGAAATCATATTATTTAATTATTTTTTATATTTTTTAACCGCATCAATTTATGATCACCTTTCTACACAAATACATACACAAATCAGCTGTCAGCTAACTTCATGGAATGAAGTTAGCATTGAAGTAAACATTAAAATTTACATTTCTATTTTATACTGTAATAAAATGTTAGTTAAAGTTACATTATTTACTATGATTTCGAAAATTATTTTTTCTGAAGTTCAGACAAAATATTAAATCAACAAAATATTGTAAAAGACAATTTATATATTTTCACATTTCCACTTTTGAAGGTTAACAATTTCAAATATTGGTTTTCGATATATCGAACTTAACAAGAATTTGATATCACTAGAAAATTTGTGCTTTTTTTATTGGCTTCTCAAAATTTCTAGATAACTCAGGACCAATCGGAATTCTGTACTTTTATACCTAGAAATATCAAACTAAATAAGTTCTTTATCTACCCATCCCTTCTCATCACTGTGATCACTGTCAGGTATTCTGCAATAGTTGTTCGTTATTGTAAAATTAATTGTCAAAGCTGTCAAGTAATTAACCATTTGCAAATGTACACGTCAACTCTCTTATGAGTATTTCTTATATATTTTAATGACACGAAAGCAATTTAGAATTTAAAGAAGTTTATTTTGAGTTCAAACTCCAACGATTTTAACATTTACAGTATTATGACGTGAGTTAACCTATTACATATTATTGATTCTATATAATTAACTTATTTATGCTAAAGACAATATTTTTATACTTTACTTTATTATAATTACATTATTTTTTTACATTTTAACAAAATTTATCATTCTACATACAATAAATATTATCTATGAAGAACTATAAATTCTTTTATTAACATAGACAGAGATTGACTCATTATTATGTTAATAGTACTTTATTTATTCTATATATTTCACATATTTCATTAAACACGGAGTTTTATACAAACTGAATAAATTACGTTATTAATTTTATTTACTTTATTGACGTAAGCACTTGATAATAGTACTGTAAGAAAAAAATTCTGACTGTAATTGAAATATTATTCATTTATATTGCTCAATATATTGAATCCCCGTGACTCATCGATACTACAGAGGAAATTTATTTTATCAAGCAGCAATCAATTTTTCCTGCACGTTAAAGATTAATAAACCATTTCTTCCATATGGTGAGAATAATTTATTGCAACTGAAGTAAACAAATTTCTTTTTTTTAGGAAAATGAAGAGTTTTATGATCTTTGCATTATTTATTTGTATTATTCAAATATCCGTTGCACCCCCAGTAAATAAAGAAGAGAAAAAGAAACATGATGAATTGGAAGAAACAGAAGACCCGGTGAGAATAGTTAAATTGGCATTAATACAATTAGGTTTAAATTAATTATTTATTTGTTAATTTATTATTAAATTTATGTTCGTAGTTTAACATGTTGGAATATCAAAGGTATGCGAGGGAAATTATAGAAGTTCTCGAGACTGATCCTCATTTTGTAAAAGTACTCAATTCTTCTACTAACGAATATATCAAAGTAAGTAAATGAAATATATGTTTGTTTATTATATTAAAATATGATTAAATAGTAATCATTATTTGATGTTTTAAATATTTTAAGAGTGGAGAAATAGCTCACGAACTTGATTACGTAAATCATCATGTACGAAATAGATTGGATGAAATAAAACGCGGTGAAGTTGAAAGACTCAGACGTACCGTAAGAGAAATGGAAAGGGAAAATGAAGAACATAGAGATAAAGGTCCGGGACATTTGGATCATCAAAACATTCAAACTTTCGAAAAAGAAGATTTAAAGAAATTAATACATCAGGTGGAGTATAATAAATAAGTATGTAGTAGAGATAATTATTTCAAATATTAAGTAATATGTTAATTGCAGCTACACGACGATTTAGAGAAAAATGACGAGAAGAGGAAACAACGATTCAAAGAATATGAAATGGATAAAAAATACAAACAGGAACAAAAGATGAAGGGTAATAAGGGTAAAAAGGTTTTATATACTAAGGAGTAGTTTGTTGCATGCCTTAGTAGAAACCTGCATGTTATTGTCAATTATTTTGTTTCAGATATAATTATTATTTTAATTTTAGGTATGAACGAGGAAGATCGCAAAAAGTATGAAAATGAAATTCACGAAAATGAAGAAAAACATAAAAAGCACGAACGTGTGAGTAAATATTTACTTGACCATACATTTCGTATTATTTAATTTAAATATAAAAAAAAATTTTTAAACATTTTAACATTTTATTTAAAAGTTACATCATCCTGGAAGTAAACAACAATTTGAAGAAGTTTGGAAAGAAGAAGATCACATGACCGACCAGGACTTTAATCCAAAAACTTTCTTCCATTTCCATGGTGAATGATTGAATCAAGTTTTCTTATTAATACATAATATTTATTCTAAGCATTTAATTTTGTTAAAAAATTCTTCTAAAGATCTTGACCGTAATGGCTATTGGGATATAGAAGAAGTAAATGCCATATTCCGTAAAGAATTGGATAAAATTTATGAAGTGGGACATTCGGAAGATGATATAGTAGAAAGAGTGGAGGAAATGGAACGAATGAGAGAACACTTTTTGAAAGAAGCTGACACTAATCAGGACTCTTTAATAAGGTGCACTTTATAAACAAGCTTTTATAATATTTTTCAATATTACAAATATTTTGTAATTTTATAATCATCTTATTACAAAATTAAAAATTTTTTATTTATTTTATATTTTATAAACATTCTTTATCACGTGTTATTTACATATTTTTCATCTTCTACAGCTTTGCTGAATATTTAGCAGTAACGAATAATCCAAAGTTTGCCGTGGATTCAGGCTGGGAAACTATTGATGAACAAAAGCAATTCACGCAAGAAGAATACGAAGCATTTGAAAAACATCGGATGGAAGAGATTCAAAAATCGATGGATAATGTAAGTACGGTGTAGAAAAAAAGTAGAATCGATAAATTTCAGTAATTTACACACCTTTAGTAATTGGGTTTCTAAATTCTAATTCTAATTCTAATTTCTAAATTTTCTAAATTATGCAGCGTATTATTTATTAAAATTAATTTCTACATTAGAATTCATCACTAATTTTTAAGTAGTTACTAATTTTTCTTAATTGTATTAATAAACTTTTTATTATAATTAAATGATTTATTATATAATTAATTATGATTAACTTCCTTCTAATAGTTCTTTGAAGTTTGGTAGTTAAGCTTTCTTACTAGTTTGCTATTGTAGTTATAAGTAGTAAAAATATAGTATGCTTGGTAATTTTTGTATCGTTGCGAAAATTTCAAGACTTTCGACATTTTCTTCAAGTTGGAGTCTTATTCACAAAGTCATTCTTTAGTATTCATTTTTATAGTAGTTATTAGAAAAACTAGTAAGCATGTGCACGTTTGATTGTCTTTGGTAGTCATTATCACCATCTCCGCCTATTAATGCACCATCTCAGCAGGTGAGTCAACAAAGTAGAATTTCTATTAAACCAAACAAATAAAAAAAATGTGACTAAACATAAAATGTTTCAAATGTTTTGATAAAATTAAAAAAATAATTAATTCCAATTAATAATTAATTAATATTGCAGCATTTATACCAAACTGGACAGATGCCGCCCCATGGAGCACCAAATCAGCAAGTTCCTTATCATGGACAACCTGTGTATCAACAACAGCAGCAACAGCAATATCAACAATATCAGCAGGTTCCACAACATCAGGTACCACAATATCAACAAGTTCCGCATAATCAAGGACCACAATATCAACATATTCCACAACAACAGGTGCCGCAGTATCAGCAAGTTCCACAACAATATCAGCAAGTACCAATGCACCCTGGACAACAACAGTATCAGCCAATTCAACAACAATATCATCCAAATCAAGTGAATCAGCAACCACCAAATCAACAACAATATCATCCAAATCAAGTGAATCAGCAACCTCCAAATCAACAATATCAACAACCGCACGGTCAGATTAATCAGCAACCTGGTCAGGTTAAGCAACCGCAAGGACAAGTTAATCAACCTCAAGGACAAGGTAATCAACCACAAGTTCAAGTCAATCAACCGCAAGGACAAGTTAATCAACCTCAAGGACAAGGTAATCAACCACAAGTTCAAGTCAATCAACCGCAAGGACAAGTTAATCAACCGCAAGGACAAGGTAATCAACCACCTGTTCAAGTCAATCAACCACAAGGACAAGGTAATCAACCACATGTTCAGGTTAATCAACCGCAAGGTCAAGTGAATCAGCAAATTCCCGTAAAGAAACAAACTTCAGACACTGAACATTTACAAAACAGTATTCCAAATGCAAAATAAATGTCAAAATTTAAAAACAAAAAAAATATTTTTGACAAAAAGGCTGCGCTAAATTTAGTGAGGATAAAAATTTGAAAATATAAACTGAAATTTGAGAAATTCTGACATTAAGAATGAGATTTTCTTTATAAGTGATAAATTATTGTTTAAATTCGTAAAATGAAGACTGATTAAAAAGATGTATTCTTTTTAATAAGTAGAGTGGCTTTTTTTTGGGGGTATTAACTATTTAGTGTTTTCGACAAGTTTTTAAATGCATTTAAGAAACACAATTTTTTTGCATCATAGTTTATTTAGTTTGTTTATAGTTTCCTAAGATAATTTTACGTTACTGAATGAAAATTTTAATAAAACAATAATTTTATCGATATGTTATTTAGAAATTTTATTCTGATTGACATAGGATTTTGATTTCTTTCTTCAAAAGAATTTAAATGTAATTTAAAATTACAATTTAATTTATATTTGAAATTAAATAATCTTGATAGATTTTAATAATTTTTTACAAATTAAAAATTTATGTGATTTTTTTCAGACAGGTGAGACATTCTTTATTTTTAAAAGTAGCAAAATTTATGCTAGAAGGGTCTTAATTATTATTTAAAAGAAATAAATTTTCGATTAATTAAAAAGCAATTTTAGTGATTCTTTTTAAAACTTTAAAAAAACCTTTATTTTCTAATTAAAAAGGAATTCTTTATAAGATTTCATTGGAAAAAAGGTTAAATACAAGAGTTTGAAGAAATTTACAAACAATTGTTTCTTAATTTATAGAAAATTTAATTAATTAAAGTTATTTAAAATAAAAAAAGAAACAACCTTTGTATAATTAATAGATTTTGAGGTTATGTTTCGTTTACTTTTCAATAAGTTTATTTTTTTATTATTTCCTTAAGTAAATTTATCTTAAACTAATAGTTTTGACATTAGGTTATAAATTTTAAATGAATTTATTTATGAAAATATAGAAAAATAAACAATTTCAATATTTATAGTTTAGGTTGGTAGAACTGAACATAGAAGAAATTTTTTTTTCTTAGGTATTTGGGTTGGCACTGATGCTCAGTCAGTAGTGAATTGGCTTCTTTAGAGGGCGGAAGTATTGTCTCTTGACAAGAATTAAATCCAATCACATCATAAATATATTAGTGTTAATTATCAATCTTTATCATTTATTCAATATAATATTAAATCCAGAATCGATATTTAATATAAGTTTAATAAGAATAAGAGAAAAATTTGATATATTTGAGAAAAAAGTTTTGACAAAAAAATAACCTCAAAATTTTTAATGTTACGAAAATTTTTCCATGGTTGCGACTTCATATGAATAACGCTAGAGGGCATTGAGGCGCAAAATTTAAAAACAAATTTCAGTAAATAGAAAAACAGGTAAAATTATAATAAAATATTTTATTTAAAAATTCAATAAACTGAAAATAATAAAAGATGAAATAAATAAAATTCTCTTATAAATAAATATATTACTAAAAAAAAATTATAAAAGTAGGTTGGTAGTAATGAAAGAGTAGTAATTTTTTTAACCTAGATTGGCAGCATTGCATACTATACTGGACGCTTTTGAGTTTTTATCTCGTGAGCATGAAAATATTAATTAATAATTGGACATTTGTCCGCAATTCAAAAATTAAAATAAAGTTTGTAATATAAATTAATGCATTTGTAGACAATGTTTCTCAACTTTTTCTCATTTTTCTACCGTTTTGTCAGTTTACACTTATAATTGTTTAATTAAGCATAAACAGGTCTTCCATGAAACAACCATAAGATTGTCATTAATATGTTTTTTTTCTTTTTAGGATCTAAGGACCAGGATAGCAGATCAAATGCTTAGATGCTGGTGTTCCAAAATCGATTGCAGTCATATCTTCGACGAGAAAATTTGCGATTGGTAAGTACTTTTTATTTTTCTTTACATGTTTACAAAATGTTGTGTTTTTTCTATTGTTTCTCGTGTTCTTGTTTAATAATTTGTTTATTATGCATTATTATTCCTGATGAAACTTTAAATAAGAAATATTTACTTAACATTTATTGGTATAACAAAATTCGCATTTGATGAAAATTTATTTAAATATTTAACGTTTAAAAAGTAATTAATAAACGGAAAGGTAATAAAAAAAAGAACAAGTGAGTAGATTTAAATCAAATCTTTTTATTTTCGTAATCATGTTAATGATATTATTAAGTGAACTGAGAAACAATATTAATCACGTCGTATTAAAATATAAATGCGATTTTTTTACCACGCGGAGTCGCCTCTCCTCGGTAAGCAATTAAAATTTATTACATGAAAGCGTCTTTTTTTACAATTTTTTTTCTTATCTATACAAACATGCTTCGTTTTAAAATTAAATAAACAATATTTTATTATTTTGCAAAATTTTATCCTGCGACAGAATTATATTTGATAGTAAAATTCTGAAAAACTGGTTCCAAATTCAATCACATACAATAGTTTCAAGATGACCTTGTTAAAGTTATCTTGTTCATTGAGTAAATTATTATTTTTTTTCGATTAGAATAATTAGCGCCTGTAAAAGCACCATTTCGTATAATTAATAATCATACGAATCGAATAATGAGACAAAAAGTCTAATTTTTAAACAAGTTTTTTTGTATAAATGAGGGAATACTAAAAACCAATATACACGCGTTTAAAAAAATATAACGCGAATTCGATAATCCATAAGAAATACATGGAAATATTGATGTTCTTTCTTTGAAAAGAAATGTCATACATGAAAATTAATAGAAACATTTTTAACAATTAGAAATTGAAAAATATTTGCCAAAAAAAAACGACAACGCGATTAAATCCTAGATACTAGAAATAGCAATTAAAAAAATTAAATAAGACATATTTCAACGTCGACTAAGAATTCGATCCAAATACAATTTCTATAAAAATAATTTTAAAAAACACTTCCAACATTTCTGGTCATGCAGAGTTAAATTGATAAATTTTTCAAAAATTAATTAACTACATTTAAATTCAAAATTGTCATGAAAGCTTGAAAAGCCTTTTGTCTAATTTAGCATCAATTTTTTAGTCTTTTTTTCGGAAGCACTTTTAATCGAACAATCTTTTAATTGTGGATTTAAATATAAAGAAGATTTTTAATTAAATTGCCTTTTTTTTATAAAATCACTTATAAACGTGCTAGATTTGAACGAATACTAAGAAAGTACATTTAAAATGTGAGAGATTTGCATGATAAAATTATCAAATTGGGCAATTTCACTCTGAATACCGTATTATCCAAATCAAGATTTTGCTTATGATCTAGAACTAACGATATCACAATATAAAGGCACCAATGGGTACCGTTTCTTGAATAACAGTTTTTTTTGCGCCTAACTTTCATTAATCATTTTTAGAATTATGACTCTTAGAAAATTGTGCTATGGCTTCGATTGACTTTTTTACCTATCACACGTGATGACATTCTTGTTGGTGTTGGTCTCAATTGGTAACCACAGGAATTTTTACTAAATGCACCATTCATGTCAACTTCGTTTGGTGCATTTTTCCCTCCTTCTTCTTTATGTTTTTCCGCATCAGATTCTCGACGTAACTGAACTTTGGTTTTAGTTAAGAGTAGTTTATTCTGAATGAGACATGATGCCGAAGGCCTCATCTCAGCATTAGGATGAATCATCAACTGCAATTAACAAACAATTTATTTCATTATAGTGAGATTTATATTATCTTCTAATTAAAATTAAAAGATTTCTAAGAAAAATTAGAAAATTCTGAAAAATTACCTTAAGCAAATCATTGAGATCTTTACTATAACGAGGTAGTTCTTTTAATTCTCCATTTCGAATTTTATGCCACTCGGGACCATTTTTTGGCAAAGCACCTCCACCGCCAGCTTCATAAACCGTCAAACCCAAAGCAAAAATATCAGCCTTTGGTAAATGCGTAAAATCTTCATGAAGAATTTCCGTTGGTAAATATCGACAATCACCCTCTTCAACCTGAGGATTGTTGACTGACGTTACATGACCAAAATCCCCAATCTTGTAGGTAATTTCCTCTTCAACGGTTTCTTCCTCGTCAAAACCATCATCTGCCGAATCATCATTCACAGCGCCTAATTTTTTCTCCCTCGAAATGAAAATATTTCCTGGTTTAATGTCCATATGAACAAGATGCATACTATGAATATATCGAAGTCCTTTCGCTACATGTAATAATAATTGTCGTATTTCCAATTCGGAGAAAAATCTCTTATCCTTCTCTTGTTTGAGTATCGCGTCCGCGAGACTTCCACCATTACAATATTCATTTTGAATTATCATGTGATTGTCCTCCGCCCAGGCGGAGTAATATCGTACAACGTTTTCATGTTTTCCAAGAACAGCATGAGCATAAACTTCGTTTAATGCATTCTTTTCGTTAACGTTACCCGCTACAGGTTTTAAACTCTTTTTCACTGCGTACGTACAACCATCCAATCGATTAATACATTTGTAAACTGATCCAAATTCACCAGAACCTATTATTCCAAGTTCGAGGAATTCTTGTCGATATCGAGGAATATTTGAGTCTTGAAGCGCTACACGCTTTGTTGGTTGTTCCATTTCATTGTCGGAATCCTCGGACTCAAGTTCAAATTTTGGGACTTCGATATCTGATGTTCTGAAATTGATACATTTAGATTATTAATTAAAAATAATAACGGCATTAAAAGAAATGTGAGTAATTAATTAATTACGTACTCGAGAAGATTTCGTTTAGACCTGGTCCTTTTTTTGGCATTCAACAGCATGCCATTTGGTGTAAATGGATTTACATTAGCTGCTGGTTTATCTGGTTTAGTTTGAAGACCAACAGCTTTCGGTCGTGGTTTATCGATGGAAAAAAGTCTCGAACATTTGTATGGTACTGGTGTATGAAATACACTTTTTTCTATTAGAGTTCTAGGAGTTGCTGGAGAATCAAAAAGCCTAAGTGCTCGAACTCTTTTGTATGGAGGACTACAAGCCATTGACATTTTTTTAGGTGATCCACTTTCCCGAAGTGGAATTCTTATTTCACTAGAGGCTAGAAAATGCAAGCAAAAGTTTTTAGTTAGTTGTATTTCAATTTCCTTATTGTAACATTTGAAAAATTCTAGATAGTTAAAAATTTGATTTGACACATTCTACGTGTCATTTTCATTAAAAAATTATATTCAATTCTCTATATTTGAATACAAGTAATTAAAAAATTAAAATAAAATTTCAAAAATTTTTTCTGAAAGTCTAAGGTAATAAATGAAAGACTTTGATTTTTGATCGTTATAAAATAAATGCATCTGTAAACTTTGCATTGAGTTCAAAAATGATATTATTCGATCTGATATTGCAAAAAAACCGCAGTTGCATAAACGGGAAAAATTCCTCATTCTTTAGCGATAGTGTTAAAATAAAAATTTATAAAATTGATGACAATGCGCTATTGGAAAAATCACTTTTTAAAATTTAATTAAATTTCTGTAGGTACTTTCGTAATGTATACAATTACAATAATATAGAATCAAAAATATTTTAGCCAATATTATTTTTCAATAAAAATGACACGCTGAATGCTCCACCTGAAATATAATAAAAAAAATTAATTCAACATATTGTGCAAATATTTGGCAAATCACACGAATATCAAATATTATGCACAATAACTACAAAAGAAAATTGCAACTTTGTTTTTTAAGCAATTACGTATTTAAATTAAGCACTTTTAACTGTTACCGATTATAACAGCAGTCAAAGACTAAATTTTAACTGAATAATTGGTAACCTAATTGATTAATTAATAACAATCAATTATTTAATTTAAAAATATTGTTACAATTATTGAAAATAGCGAATCTAAAAGCAGTTTAATGTTTTGCAAAAAAGAACATTTCTTTCCTCTCAGAACATAACTTTTGAAATAATAGAAATAAACATCCTGAGACATATATTCTTGATGATTCTTTGTTACAAGGTTATTGAATGGAAAGAAAGGAAATCTAACCTGTCATTGAAGTGGTGGCAGGGAAATGATTATTCCTTGAATAGGATTGAATTGTTTCGTAGTCACTGCAGTCCATTAAATTATTAGGAGCCGCTTTCGATGGGTGTGTTAACGGTGACATATATAAATCATCGATAGAAGAATCAGAAATATCATCACCGCATCCTGAACTGTTAATGTTGTGATCGTCCTCGTCACATGCTTCAAAATTTAATTTTTGAGCGACTCTCATGTTTTAAACTTTCCTCATAAGTTGTCAATTAATTCACACAACTCGTGTTCCCTAAACTTTCCACTGTATTAATTAGTAGCCTATAAACACTATCTAATTAAACAAACGTTAATTTAAACACTCAGATTCTATTTTATTCGCCAGATAATGTGGCCTCCATTAAAAAACTGTTTTTTTTAATTTCGCGCATGTGCAGAACAGTGATTAAATAAATAACAAAACTCCTAGTGCATAAAATTATGTATCACGGTTTGAGGTAGAAATTATTTCTGAAATTGGCCACCACAGGTAAGCGCTAAGATCGAAAGAACACTTTT
>JUFY01020211.1:0-15991 GCA_001855655.1 Leptopilina clavipes | reverse complement strand
TTATAATATTAAATAAAAATTAAAAATGAAAATAAAAAAGTAATATTAAATAATATTAAATTAAAAATATATAAGAACAATGTAAAAAAATTTTTTATGAAACTATGTACTTTCATTCGATAAATAATGTACAACTATAAATTTTTCAATCGACATCTTTATCACCATTTTATCCATAACTTCTCTCCATATATGAAAAATGTTAAAGTTACACGACAATTTACTTTCCAATGAAAATGTAAATTTCTGGAAAAAATTAATGGAAGGTAATGGTAAATTTATCTAAACGATAAATTATTCGCAATTTTTTTTCTATTTTTTTTTTTTTTTTTAATTACATTTTACAGCTAAAGTGAATTATCAGTTTTGAAAACTTTTGTGAAACTATCGCGCGAAGCTTTACATATATACAGGAAATTTTCAAGTTTCTATGAAAATATATGTGTGCAATCTATAAATAAGTTAAATTTAACGCCATAAAGAGAGAGAGAGAGAGAGATGAAAATGTGATAGTGATTTATGCATTCATTTCATTAGTTATTTTTGCTTTAAAGAACTTTGCTTTAAATCCATTTTGTTATCTCTCTTGGGTCTATACAACCAACTGTGTTGTACACACTCCTCTCGTTTAAATGTCAAGTCAATGTATTTCAGTCACGTCTAGTTGGCGATCATAACTCAGCCAGAATTTTCAGGTATAAAACTCACTAACTGTCGTTAATAAATAGACAAGTAATAGTCGCAACAAGAGACTAATATTTTTTTCTAACTTCTAAACTCGTTCAAACAATAATTTTCAATAAATTTTATTTTTTTGTTATTATTTTTTTTTTTAATATTTTTCATTAAATAAAATGAACAATAGTTTTTAATTAATTACTCGATCTTTTCAATATTTTTCCCAGTGAAAAGTTGGCTGACGATTGGCTAAATATTTTCTTTTTATTTTCTATAGAGGAAAAAAAGAAAAAAAAAAACAGAGAAAAAAATGTCAATTTCGATTTGTACATTATTGTTTGACTTGCTTTGTGTTCAACTACAGACGTGTGTCTAAAACTCGCGAGATTAAAAGCGCACTCATTGCTCATATATACAGAAATTGAGATCACGTATGTTATAAATTGAAAAGGAAAAAAAAGAATAACGAAAAGTTTGAGGAACCCCTTTGTTCTTTACCTCCATGATATTAGGGTTGAACCAATATTGGAAATTGCCTAAAAATTAAATTGCCCATCATGAATATTTCATCATGGAAAAAAAGACTTCTAAAGCTTTACAGTTTTTATGAATAAAAAAAAATAAATAAACAAAAAAAAATAAAAAACACAAAGAAAATTAAGTAAAAGGTTTAGAGGCAATTGTTTTTTCATCTCTGCAAATTTCATTTTCCTAAATTTGATTTCTTTCTAATTTCATTTTTAAGAACGTAATGAGTTTTTTTTCCCCACTGAACATTTATTTTTTATTCGATTAAATACACTGTGTTTTAATGAATCCTTTGTTCTTTCATTTTTAATCATTTTCATCATTTTTGTCTTTTGTTACCAAAAAATTATTAATACTTTTTTTATTGTCCTGTTTGATAATTATTATTATTTTTTCGCATGGGGGATCGAACCCTAGACCTTAGGAACGTAACGCATATGTAAATTACCACGCAGCTACAGTGACATTACTTTTATTGTTATTATTATAATTTTTAATATTATTTTTATAATTGTTATTATTTATTTATTTTTTTATTTTAGTACTCACAGGGGGGAGAAGGCACAAATATAATAATAATAATTATTATTATAATTATTTATTTTTATTTTAGTATTATTATTATTCATTATTTTAATTCTAATTTTGTAAAAATTGAAAAAATTTATTTCTTTATTCATAAATAAATAAATAAATAAATAAATTTTAGAGAACAAATATGGTGCAATAAAATTGAAAATAAAAATATCACAGGGGGGAGAAAGCACAAATATAAATATTATTATTATTATTATTAATATTTAAATTCAATTTAAAAATTGAACTCAAATTTCTGGTTTAATTAAATTTAATTTTAAAAAAACATTTTGTAAAGAAGAAAAGTAATATTTCAAAAATTTTTCTTTTCTTTCTAAAGAGCCTACAACAATCACTGTCACGGGTAAATTGTAGAAAATGTTTTGTTAAGAATAATCTCCTACTGTATAGAGATTGTATTATATATAACACATTGAAAATGATACGTGGAAAGGGGACGTTAGCACTACTCGCGCATGCATTTTTCATCGATCTCAACGCATGCTTCGCTTTTGACGATAAAATGCATTATTTATCAAGCATATTTTTGCATTTCATGCATCTTCACATGAAACAAAGTGCATTGAGCATCAAATCAAATTTTAAGATGAATTCCAAACAGATAAGAACACGAAACAAAAAGGTTATAAATAAGGAAACATGTTAACAAGCTTTTTATTGAAAAATACACCAAAAAAAAGTTCAACGATTTTTTTAATTTATTATCTTTGAATTCAACTTTTAGGCAAAAAATTTTATTTTCAATTTTATTGCACCATATTTGTTATCTAAAATTTATTTATTTATTTATTTACTTATTTATTTATTTATTTATGAATGAAAAAATAAATTTTTTCAATTTTTACAAAATTAGAATTAAAATAATGATTTTTGAAAAAGCTCTGGAAAATTTATTAACAAGTTCGTTATGTAATTTTTGGTGAATTCGTTTTACGTGATTTTTATATTTAAAAAAAAAAAAAAAAAAATTACCGTTCTATGAGGTTACAGAGAAGAATATAAAATACGTAGAAGTATTGAACAAACACAAATTAACAGATCAAACAATCGCGAGTGGTCAATAGAAAAAAAATGCTCGTCTCTTGAAAACAAACGAAATATCCTATCGACAAGCACCAAACCCAGCTTCATTTTTATGGACCCGTCATCCCTATTTTCTTCCCCTTTTCCCCCTGATGTTTTCAAATCCAATACTCATACTCTTCTCTATTTATTTGTATTTTGCATTCGTAAAAGCAATATAGCTATGTAACGAACAAAAAAAAAATAATTATTTTAATATACATGCACACGGCCAAATTGCACCGTGATAGAAATGAAGATTTTCAGAAAATTCCAATTAATTTTTCCTCCCAATCCACTGGGCCTATCAGTGAATTTTTTTACGGAATGCTTTCGAATGGACAAAGCTAGTTAAAACTAGAACCAATCGAATTTTTTTTTACAACACTAAAATTATTTTAGTTTCGCATTATTTTATTGATGATATTTTTTCCGTACCAGTAAAATTATTTTTAATTTTCAAAATATTTTCAAAATAAATAAATTTTCACCAATTTGTGAAATAATTAAGTTCAAATAAGGAATGCCATGATACGTTTGGCAAGAGGGAACGCAGTCCAATTCCGAACAACGGAACGCACGCTGTTCAAAATTACGCGCGAAATTTTTAAATGGAAATACAAATTAATTATTTATTTATTAACCTTTTGCGTAATGCATATAGAAGAATGTTCTCTACCGAACATAAAAACATAACGAACAAATTGTACCAATAATAAATTTCTAATAACCATGTCAATATTTTTTATATACAATTTATTTACTGTAACTATAAATAAAAATAAAAATAATTTATTTACTATAACTATAAATAAAAATAAAAATAATTTATTTACTATAACTTTTTGATAGAGAAAAACTTTTTAATTTAACTTGTTTTATAATTATTAAAAAAAAAAAAAGAAACAATGGAAAAAAAGTAAAAAATAACTTTCTGGTATAATTTTAACAAATTAATTAAATTAAACTTTATGAGGTAATTATGATTTGATATCTGGGAAATTTATATATGCATATATCGAGATGATTCGAATTCTTGTTGCGGTTGATACAATGTACAGAGTAGACGGCATTGTTCTCGTTCCGTTGCCCGGTTTGTTCCTACGTTCCTGCGAACGATTAGGGAAATCGTTGGCTAGGAAGGAAGGGGATTTCCCCCGCGATATCCAGGGGTGGGCAACATAAACGCATGAAATACCGAACACGAAACTGCCACCACGACCGCTAAACACATTGCATTTGAGGAATCAAATTCGCGATTCCTCGCGTTCCTTCGTTGATCGGGAATAATATACTTTTCACTTCCTGCATCGCGAGAACCCTTATTACGTTCCGTCAATTATTCCACTAATGTTCGTTCTCGTCCATAACCTCAAATAACTGATGCGCACCATTTCACCTCTCAACGATTAACAA
Organism: Leptopilina clavipes; assembly: GCA_001855655.1. Taxonomy (NCBI): domain Eukaryota; kingdom Metazoa; phylum Arthropoda; class Insecta; order Hymenoptera; family Figitidae; genus Leptopilina; species Leptopilina clavipes. The sequence goes on along the minus strand of JUFY01020211.1, from coordinate 11,710 downwards.
TCATAATGAAATTTATTTCATCAATTAGAAATAAATAATATAACAATAATAATAATAATAATAATAAAAATAATAATAATAATTACTAATATATTAATAATATTAATTTAGAATTGAAATTTTCGCTTAAAATTAAGCGCGCAACGTTGGTATATACTGTAACGATTTAAATTTCCCGCAAAAAATAGTTATCTACCTTACCTACAGTTCACAGATTGGCAACAACGAATAATTTTGCCGGAGACAAAATTTTTAGCAGAATTCCGCTAAAATGAATGTTTCGACAAATGGAAACTTCGATGAAAAATAAATAGGAAATTTATTCTCGATAAAAAATTGAAATTAAAAATGACTTTGATTGACAATTTGATGCATGACAAGAGACTATTAAATCTATAAATAGTATTTTAAAAAAAAGGGAGTTTCGTGAAGTTATGCAAGAAACACAGAGAGGATGTTGGACAGCAATAAGGAAACGACTGCATGAAGACAGAAATTAGAGATTATGTCAAGATGTAAATTGCAACTGGCTTTTTATTGTACTCGTTTAAGAGTTATGTGTCTTGACTTGAAATTTGATCCTTCCTGCAGCAGTCATTTGTTACTCTAACGGAATAAATTTAATTTAAACGAATATAATCTCATTTAAATTGAAAATACCTTACAAAATATATATATTAATTCCAAAATATTTCACATTGGAAAATATATTTTATTTTCAATTACCTATATAAATAAATGCAATCTGTCAAGAAATGCAAATAATTATATTTATTCAATTCAATTAAATCCAATTAAATTTGACTCTGAAAATAAATCAAAGAGAAATAGTGATAAGATTTTCTAAAAACATGTCTTTTCAATCAGACATTGCGCTGGGAGAGAATTTTATTACTCTCTCCCTCTCGACGATTATTTTAAAATCTATATAAGATAAAGTGTAACTTTCAAATTACGTAAATTCTCTTATCTGACGTTTCTCTTCTACCTTATGGTGTAGAATATGTGTTTTGCATACATATAGTGAGAAAATGATAGTTTCAAAAGAGAGGGAACCGAGAAATTGATGAATAGCATTTGAATCGCGCACGAAAGTATAAAATTGAGAGATAAGCGATTTCAAATGGCAATCCCGCGCGTCGCTCACAACTTTGTTACAACCATTATAAATTTGCTATACATCAAGCTACCCAAGTTTGTACGATCTTTAACTTTCAAACTTGTGGCGCGAAATTAATTTATAGGTCCATTATTAAATCGAAAACTCATTTGTAAAATTTTGCAATTTTATTGTCGGAGGGGAAAATCAATCAACGTCACACAGTGATTTATCATTTGTAGATTGATTTCATTCTCATCTGATCAATTTTTTATTTCACTAATAAATATTTTATTACTCTCTAAATTTGAATTAGTAAAAATTTTAACTAATTTGAATTAGTGACTCACTTTTTGCTTTCGAATTAGTTAAATTTTACTAATAAATAGTAAAAAAAATTTTTTCTACTAATTTATTAGTAAATTTTAACTAATTCAAAAGCAAAAAGTCAGTCACTAATACAAATTAGTTAAAATTTTTACTAATTTAGATTTAGAGAGTAGTTAGTAATTTACGAATAATTGTAGTACCAATTAGAATTTCACCAATAATTATTTCGTATATATAACAATTATTTCCTTGCTAATAATTATTTTAGCAACAATTATTGTACCAATTGGTATTTTTTACTAATAATTTTTTTTACTAACAATATTGTACTAATTAGTATTTTTCCAACAAGTTTTGCACCAATTAGTATTTTTTATTTACTAATAATTTTCTTATTAACAATTATTGTACTAATTAGTATTTTTCCAACAAGTTTTGCACCAATTAGTATTTTTTATTTACTAATAATTTTCTTACGAACAATTATTGTACTAATTAGTATTTTATGAACAATTATTTCACCAATTAGTATTTTACGAATAATTATTGCACTAATTAGTATCTTACTAATAATTGATAAAATTTAGTAAATTAAAATTTAGTAAATTTTAACCAATTTGTAAATTTTAGTAATAACTATTAAATTAGTACTTTTTACTCAAAAAATTTTTCCGAAAAAATGATTTTACCAATATTGGTATATTTTTTTTGTTTACTAATAATTACTTATTTTCGATAATGCTTTGAATTTCTTTTGTCTTCTCTCTCCATTTTTGTAACACTTTTTTTTTTGGTCGGCTTTCGAGACATTATTACAAGATGAAGTCCGACTGAAACAATTTACTTTTGACTCATAAAATTGGTTTTTACGAAAATAAGAAAATTATCAGTGTGAGACGTTGGATATTTTTTTTTTTTCAACGTATAGTTAACCACAATGCAGAGCAGGGGCATTATCTACACTTTAATTTTCGTATTCTTTTTTTATTTTTATATTTTTATTTATATTTTTTTCTGTTTCTTTACTACTTATATATAGGGTCCTGAAAAGTATATATCTTTTCTGTGTCTTTGTTCTTTATGATTCTTCGCATGAGCATGCTTACTGGGTAATGTGTACTTTGCGCTTAAAGAAAACTTGTGGCCTCTCGGGGTGTAGTGTATATGGGGATGCGCAAAACAGAGGGGAAAAAAGAAAAGGAAGACAAAGAAGAAGTAGAATCCAAAGAAACATATTCGTCCAAGCAATGCAATATAACTGAGAGATGATGAGAGGACCGTAATTTGTGGGGTAATTGCGATAATTCGCGTGAGTGGGTTGCCCCTCTGCGTTTCCAAGTAATGGCCAATTGCAAACAACAAATCGACATCTGATGAAACTCTTATGTTTCGAAAAAAATATCCCTTTATTTTTCTCTAATTTTCGTCAATGTTTCAAGGATAAAAAATTTCTACAAAAAAAAAGAATAAAAATTATCTGAACAAATTTCAGGGTTCTCATATTCTGTTCTAAAAAAAAATTTTTCAAAAAAGTCTTTTCTTAGACTGCTACTTCTAAACATATGAATTGAAAAATTTTCCAACGCTAGGAAGATTCGAACGCACAACGTCTCACCTAACGCGAATTTTTGACGCCTTAACGATTGCGACCAATGCAGATTAAGAAAAAAATTTCCTTTTAATTCAATAATATTGGCAATTCTGCAAATTTTCTCCTTTCTTTTCTTCAAACAAATTAGTAACGAAATTAATTAATTATTGCAATAATAAATATTACAAATAAACTTATTAAATTAAAACAAATTATTAATTTTGTTAATTCAATTAATTTTGTTAATTCAATTAATTTTATAAACTATTTAATAATTCAAAAAACGAATGTAAATTATCATGAAATTTATAAAATTAATTTAAAATTGTCATAAAAAGAATTTATACCTAAACTAATAAAATTATAAAATTGAAAAATGCGAGAATATAAAATTATAAAGTATAATAATTGAATAATTCTTTGCAATAATATTTCATTAAAGATGAAAATTAAAAATAAACTAAATTTTGTTTTAAATTAACGACACTATTGGATTAAATTCTAATTTATTTTTATAAAATGAAAAAGTCAATGAGATTAATTTTCCATCTTGCGCCTCACTGAACATGGCATTCCCATGAATAATTTAAATTTTCTAACCTATTATGAGACGGGAGTACAGGAGAATTCTTTTCTGCTCTTAACCGCATTTTCATGTTTAATTTAGCAAAAATTGGCCTCTCACGGTAATCGCTCCGTTATCAAATAAATTCAAGGGACGGCGAAAATGACTAATAAAAGAGAAAATACACAGTAATTTTCTTAATAATATGAATAACAAATTTATCCAAAAAGCAAAAATAAACGATACAGAAAATGAATATATCATAAAAAATATTTTTTTATCCTTTATTCAAAAAATTTACTAATTTTTTGAATTTTTTCGTCAAAAAAATCGACAATATTTAAAAATGGATTTTCGGTAAATTTTTTATATATATTTTTTTTTTTATAAAATGCCTTTCTTTCAAAAACGATTACAAAACAGGAGGAGTGAAATGAAAATTGAACATTCGAAATTTATATAGACAATTAACGTTAAAGTATAGAAAAGGATATAATAAATGACTTTTACATTAATGTCTTTCTATATTTTAATGTAGTAAATGGAAGTTGTTTAGCACGTGTGTAAATTGAATTTAATGTTAACATAAATTAGAGTATAATTTTAATGACCGTGTACTTAAGTTAAATTTCATTTACATAAATGAAAAAGAGGAAAGAAGTGAAATTGCAAAACTGGTTAATATATTTCATCTCGCACGGTATGTGAAAATTTTATTGTAGATTGTATGCGCAATTTTACGGATTGTGACATTTTCAATTCTGTCCTTGAATTAATTCATTTGCATTTGCATGCAGTTATTTTTCTTAAACACACACACACATTCATGTTTGTCATTCACAGAAAATCCATTCTTCAAACGGGATAATAATCAGTCGATTTATGTCGTTTTTCAAGTAAAATAAAAAAAGTAGATACTGTTATATGTTGCAATGACGTGAAACAATTGTGAGATATTTAATAAAGACAAAGACTTCAACAGCAACAAAAAAAAAAATAAAAAAAATAAAATAAAATAAAAAAATAGAATATTAATGAAGCTATAAAAAAGGACGCAACAAAAGACGAAATATAACAAAGAAACAAAAGGATCTCGTAAGTATGAAATAATGGGAAACGTTAGGTATTTTCATGGAAAAAGAGTTATTATATACTTTGTTAAAATAGCAGTAGAAAGTAATAATTTCTCATTGTACTTTAAAGAAACAATCAGTATTTATTAGTTTCTTTTCAATTTGAAATAATTTTTTCCCCATTTTTAAATGAGGAAATTATTAATTCAAGAATTTTAAAAATATTACTATTTTTTCCACGCCTTTTTTAATTTTCAAAAATATTTTCGTTTATAAAATAAATTTAACCGCTACTCTATTAGAATTTAGATTTAAAATAATTAACTCGAATGAAAATAAATTGATTATTCTTTAAATAAATAATTACGGTAATAATTATTAATAAAGTAGAGGCTAACTTCAGGTTCACAATATTAAACTGTTTTTTGGAATATTAAAGAACTTTTTTATTTCTAAATTTAATAAAAATTGTTTATAAAATTGGAAACAATTTTTATAAAATTTGACCGGAACTCAGAAAATTATATACAAAGTAATAAAACTTGTATGGAGAAAATTCGACACGTTCGATTTTTTTTTTTTTTCATAAACTTCTTATGCTTTAACGATGAATTGCGAAATTTTACTTGCAAAAATGGAATTGGAGCGGAGAAAACGATTTCGCAATGAAGCTAAAGCGAGAAAGTAAAATTAAATAAAATAACACTGATCGTTGAGCAACGATTCCATAGAAATGAAATAGTCAAAAAATTTCCTATTCCATTCTTGGAATAGAGAAATAATTTATTGGCAAATTAATTAAACTTAAAAAATAAAAAAGTTACTCGAAAAAATCGAATTTTAATTGACGCTAAAAAATTCACTTCTCTCATAAAGTCCAGTAATTAAGTTCAAAATATTTTAATAAACTATTAAATGTTAACTCTAAACCAAATAAATTTAATTAAACCATCAAATTTGTATTTCGACAGATTTTATTTGAAATTAAATTCGAATTTACTTTGTAACAATTATTAATCCCGGGAATTGTATGTATAAAATAAATAAATACATAAATTACAATTAAATTCTGATTAATAAATGTCTGAAATTAAATTCGTATTTAATTTATAATAGCAATAAAATTCGAATTAACTTTATTTAAAATATTTCAATTTCAATTTGAAATTAATTAAATATTCAAATTCGAATTTAATTGTTTTATAATAAAATTCAAAATTAAATTAATTAAAAATATTTCAATTAAATTAGGTAATTAAAAATAAAATTTAATTGTTTTTTGAAATAAAATTCACAATAAAATGTGAAATATTTGAATAATTAAATTAAATTGAAGTTCAAATTCAAATTAAATTGATATGAAATTTAATTCGATTTAAAATTTATATTTACATGAAAATGAAATTCGAATTAAATTTATTTAAATTTATATAACTTTAGGTATATAGTATAAATTTTTATTCGCTAATCTGATTAATACCAAGTGAAACTACATTTTCTTATTCATTCTCCGACCTACATTCAAAATTACGACACGAATATCTCACTACATTTTAAAGCGTACAATATATAATATTTTGCAATCATATTTATTTATGATAGATTTGTCTTTTGTGTAAAATAATCCAACAAAAGTAAATGTGATTCAGCGAATTTTTTTCAATTAAAGCGATAAGAATGAATAAAAAGTAGTTTCATTAAATCGATAGACATTTTTCTAATCAAAGAAAATTGCAATTCGCATTTTTTTTCTTTTTTTTTTATTATTAAACCAACTTTTTTCTGTGACGATATAAATTTTTTTTTCCCTAAAAAAAATTGATTCAATTAAAGTTTTATTTTTTTTTTTTGTTTATCGCCATTGTTCGTATTCGATTTTATAAACGATTCATAAAGCTGTCAATGGATGGACATTAATTGCTAACGAAACGAGTATGTACATGTTTATTAATAACATATTTCTCGTATTTCTCTATTAACGACTGTGACAGGTACACATTGAGGTTGAATTATAAATATATATATGCACATATATACATATATATACACGAAGAGTAGAGAATGAAAAGTTTAGTTGACAAGGTAATAAACCTTCTATATACATTTAATTTACGTTGCAAAACTGAAAAAAAATGGAAAAAAATTACAAGTCCATCAAACTTTATGTGCACGAATAAAATAAGTATCAATGAAACTTTAATCTTGATTATAAAAACTTCTTCGTGAGCGTTTTATTTCTTTAAGAGATTTTATCTTGTGTTTCAAATTTTTTGTTTCTTTGAAATTCTCATATAATTACAAATTCCCTATTTGTCACAAGTGACTCTGATGGCAGTGACTCTCTGCCATTTTATTTCAGGTAATCATTTATAATTAACACGCAATGAAAAAAGAAACAAAAATTAAGACACGCTTTTGTCATTAACATTAATATTTTTACAAATAGAATTAAAAATTTTTAATTTTAATTAAAATTGTTTAATTATTTAAAAAGTTTTAATTATTTAAAAATTTTAAATTATTTAAAAATTTTTAATTTTAATTAAAAAATTATAATTTCAATTTTTAAATTAAAAAGTTAATTTTAAACAAAATTAAGACACGATTTTGTCATTATTAACATTGAACATTTTACAAACAAAATTAAAAAATTTTTTAATTTTTAATTTAAGTTAAAAAGAAAAAAATTTGCACAAATCCAATATTTTCTCATTATTGATGAGAATGCAATTAATTTTAAATTAAAATTTAATTTAAATCTTGAAAATTGACATTTTAATTAAAAAATCATTTTAAAATTCAAAATTTTAATTAAACATCAATTTAAAATAAATAATTTTAATTTTAATTAAAAAAACAATTAAAAAAAAAAATTTATTAAAAAATCGATTTGAAAATACAAAATTTAATCGAAAAATTAATTTTAAAGTTTTAATTTTAACGTGACTTTTCAGAAAAAAATTTTTTTTTTGTTATTTTTTGATACTGGGGCGAAAGGAATTCTATAAACAAACATTGTCACGAGTCAACAGACTTATGTTTAGTGTGCTCAGTTGTGGTTGCTAACTTCATTGTAGTGCTAAACCGCAAGAGACCTCATTGAGTTCAACTTTAAGAGTCAGGGAGAAGAAGAAAGAGAGAGAATGAGAGAGAGAGAGAGAGTTGATAAATTGTAACAACTTCCTTTGAATAATTAAATTGTCTAAACAATACAATACAAGTGAAAACAATTGTTTACTACATTTTAGATTCATATATCTTTATCGAAATTCAAATTCAACTTAATTTGACAGTTAGACCAAAAATAATATTTAATCCAAATTGTCAACGTTCTACAATGATTATAATGTCATTATAATCATTCTTAATATTTTTACTATTATTATTACAATTATTATTGTCAATTCCTATTTACTTATTATACTTTTCCATTTTATAATTTATAGTAATTTTATCAATTTAAACAATTTTTAATTACAATATTAATAGTAATATATTAATATTAATATATTACACTGAAAAAAAAATTTATTTGATTCAAACAATGAATTACTTGTCTATTATCAAATAAATATTTACTTGAACCAAATAATTTTCATTTAAATCAAATAAACTGTAATTGAATCAATAATTTCTGTATTTGAGTCAAATACCATTTAATTGACTCAAATAAAATTTATTTGATACAAATAAATATTTATTTGATAGTAGTCAAGTAATTCATTATTTGAATCAAATAAATTTTTCTTTCGGTGTAATATTAATATAATAATATGTTTATTATTATAATAATAAATTAATTCAATTAATATTTATTTCAATTTTGAAAAAATTCCATCAAAAACTAGTCAGAATTGACAATATTACTGGGTTAGAAAGAAATTTTTTGTCTAATCTACATTGGTCGCAATCGTTAAGGCAACTGAGTTTAAATTACGCGTCGTGCGTTCGAATCTTCCTAAAGTGAATTTTTTTTTTTTTTAGTATTATATTCAAGAAAAGATCTTTTTCTCTCTAATATAGTATATACAGTCGACTCTCGATAATTGAACTCTTAATAAATTGAATTTCTCGGTAAAATGAAGTTGGATTTGATCATTTGAAAAGATTTTGATACTTTGATACATAAAACCCTCGATAATTTCAACTTCTTTGATGCCCCTTGAAATTCATTTTATCGAGAGTAGACTGTATATATACTCTATATATTATATAGTATTTATTCGTTTACTACTGAAAAAATCTCGAGTAAAGTAATATTTTTATCATCATTTTAACATCACTATTGAACAATCTTGTTACAAAACAGTTTAACTATCGATAACTGTCAAGTGACCACTCATCGAGTGTTAAAACTTGTTATTATGAGATTACAGCATATTATAATATACATATATATATATAATATATACTTCATCTCTCTCGTTCTATCTCACCATTGAATGATCATCTCCTACATAACATTTTCGCATAGTCCTTTTTCTTTCTCTCCTTTTATAAATCTATTGACGGCTCTGACACGATTACCTCTTAGATATACACGATTTAACGATCGATAAAGTCATTAGAATCCGTTATTGAAGTTATAATAAAACGAGCTTTATATATATATATATATATATTGAGAGACTTGTTTCCCCAGTCGTGGGAAAGAAACGACTAACTTAACAGAGTTCTAGACCTGCCGTGATCTCGATTGGCAGGTGAACAAATGATGGCGATTTCTCTCCCTTCGAGGCCTTTTAAAGACTGCAAAAGAGTTAAAAGGGAAAGAGAGAAGAAAAAAAGGAAAAGAAAAGAAGCCAAGAATCAACGGCACGCTCCAAAAGAAAACATTTTCTGACGCTAATCTCTTCTCAATCGATTTATATCCATCATTTGTCAATTCATGCTTGCCAAACAAGTTACAATTTTTCTTTTTTGACCCCCTTTACTCAATATTAAATAATTAATCTGTTTACCTATTAGCAACCTTGTGAAAGTGCATATATATATATATATATATATATATGTGTAAGTGAGTCGTGTTTATCTCGTGAATGTTAATGATATATATAAATTAAGACTCTTGTTTTGTGTAATTTTTTCTTTTTCTTTTTGCTTTTTTCAAGTTGTATCAGTTTAGAAATCTCAGAGGGAGAGACATTTATTTACTCAATATACAGGTGGGAGAACCGTTAATTGAGTAGATAAAACGAAACTCCCAATTGCAATAGTAATTGCTGTAATTTAATGTTAATAACTCTATTTTCCGGCAAAGTAACCACTGATTATTTTATTACATAATTGATAAGAATTTTTTTTTAAATAATATAATTCTTTAATTTTAATTTAATTGTGAGATTGTCGAAACTTAATATTTAATTACGAAATTTTATTTATAACAAAATTATTTTTATTAATTATTATCACATATTTATGTTAACCAATTAAAGTTTATTATTATTTGTAATTAATTAATAATGTATTATTATTTCAATAAAAAGGTTGATTTTTCAACTCTCAACATTTTCTAACGTTTAATATTTTTAATTTTTTTTTCTTCTATTCTTTATAATAAATTGAATATTTTTCCTTTAAAAATATATAATTATTTAATTTGATTATTCATGGAGTTAGTAATATTTTATTTAGAGATATTTAAACAAAATATAAAATTCAATTTAATTGAAATACAACAAATATTTCATTTGATTATTTGGACAATAATAATAATTCTCTGCATTAAATTGAATAAACAGTAAATCTTGAAATTTAATTCTGGAACAAAATTGATTTATTTAATTGAGTAAATAAAATTGGCGTATCTAATTGAACAGTGAAGCTGACATTCAATTGAACAGAGAATGATTTATGTATTTAATTACGCAATAACTTTTAAATTTTAACAATAGCATTCCTGTTTATTTCAATTTTTTACAATAATTATTTTGTTTGTTTAAATTATTCAATTTATTTAATTTTAATTTATTTAATTTCATTATTTACTTAATTCCTTAACTCCTTAATTTATTTAAATATTTAACTCCTTAATTTATTTAAATATTTAATTTCTTAATTTATTTAATTCATTAAATTAAAAGTTTATTTTACGGAAAAACGAGGAACAAAAAATATTTTAAATTACTTTTTTTTGTTTATTTAGAACTATATAAATAAAACGGGCTAATTCCTATTATTATTTTTTTATTAATTAATTTACTGAACGTAGAGTAATTTTTTCAATGAAATATTTTTGTATGACAATGTTTAGAGTGGCTTTGAAACAAAAAAAAACCCCCCTATAAAAGTTTTAAAATTACGTTTCGTTTTTAATTCTCCTCTTAGTAAATTTAAAAAATCGTATATTGTTTAATTAGCAATATAAAATTTTTTTTTCTTTTCTCTTTTTGCAGAGAAGTGACAACATCGATTTGTCTCTGAGCGTACCGCAGCACCACCAGACGTCGTATCATCACGACGGATACAATATGACTGATCAGGTGAGTCAAAACTGTCATGAATTAATTACTTCCAATAATGCTTTTTACTACTCTCTCAAATCTATTTTCACTATATACTTTTACCTGTGCAATGTTGTGCCGACCAATACACAAACACACACTCATAATATATATAAGAATACAATACATTCCATCCCCCATGATTTTTTTTTTAATTTTATGACTCTACACTTCTTCGCATCACAAGCAAATTACTATTTTCCAATTAAGCATTGAGATTGAAAAACTAATTAGCCACTTTGCTATATCTAATTACTTTTTTTTTACAAACTGCTTATTTATATAGAAATAATCTTTTAATTAATATCACGAAAAGATGATGATAACGTCAAAATAATGAATCTAATTAAATATCCCAGTATGGGTTGAACTAATTAATCTTAAGATAAAATACTTTCATTTCTTCAAATTATACTTAAAATAATTTTTTTGCATTATTCATTGTATTATTATTATTATTATTATTATTGTTATTAATATTATTTTTATTTTTTTTATTATTATATTTATTATTATTTTTTTTTCTTATAATTATTTTTTATTTTAATT
>JUFY01020207.1:5207-20520 GCA_001855655.1 Leptopilina clavipes | reverse complement strand
ATGAATATCAATGAAACTTGCTACAAACTTGCAGTACACCAAGTACATTAACTTGAGTGGGGAGTGAAATTATTTCGACTTAGGACTTTTAAATAAATTACAATTATTTATTACGCCCCTTAGCTTTTACGCCCCGGTCTCCCCTACTCCAGAAAAACCGTTCTAGAAAAAGAAGTAGGAGAGATATCGGGACGTTTTTTTTTTAAAAAGAAAGCTGAAATACTAGAGTAACTTTTCTGTGGGATAAACATTTAAATAATGTAAAAATGACGAAGTAAAATAACAAAGAGTAAAAAGTTAGCCACTACACCCCGGTCTCCCCTATAATCCATTGACTTGAGAGTGCACATTAATCTATCTTGTTGTGAGAAATCACTCGGAAGAGATGTTCGAGGATAGATTTCACCAGTGGGGAAAAAATATCTACTAAAGCGAAAGATGAAGATCACTTGCTTAGCTCCAGTTGTTCACGAAACATTAGATCATGCAACTAATAGTTGTGGTGCAACAGATGTAACTACCTAAGCAAGCTTTGCGTGCAATTAAAGAGTGATTATCTTAAATACGTTTAAATTAACGCCCTTGGATACGGTACTTTCTAATATCTCCTCGATCCTAAAAACTCTGATCCTGCACGAAATCTAACAATAAATTATTCCTCTCATAATCATCATCACAGTTTCAAAATATTTTTCTCCCACTTTTTCTCAATATTCAGTTAATTTGGTTAACCAAGTGCGCGTATTAAAAAAACCAAAGAATTTTAATTTTCCTTTTTCATAAAGGCAAATAAATCGGGGGATAAAAAAGTTTATCAAAACGACTTTAAAAGGCAAATGCACGCGAGAGAAATAAAATCGGTGGCATCGTTTTGTCACATTGCAATTAATTGCGACCGTCGCCAAATTAACAACTTTAATTACGCCTCCGGACTTCTCTGCCTCCAATGGCACTAATGTGTCCTTATATATACGTCAATGTGAATTATCCTCTCTTTCCCATATATGTAAATGAAACCTTTGCTACCAATCCGAATGTTATAAAGTGAAAAAATAAATTATTTTTAAATCCTACATATTTAACGTACAGTGTTTCAAAAACAATCGTAACAATAATTTCCTACCTGTAAAGCGCACAATTTTGAAACAGACCCAATGATAATCACATACCCTAACTATGAAAAATTCTTTCTAGAAATGCAAAATGCAACAAACAATAAATTTCTTTTTATACCCCCTCCTCCGTTGTGGGGGTATAAAAATCCCGACTCGGCGGCGGCGAAATGATTTTATATAATATAAGATACACTAGACTGAATAAAATTATGACTAGTCTCGACAGGAATATTATAGCCTTGAATCACAACTTTGCATCCTCTGCTATTGGCTAATCTGCTATTATCGAAAATTGATAAGATCTCATTGCAAATCGATCTATAAATCGTATGAAGAACACAACCAAAATTTTTCTTGAATAGATATATATGAATAATTATAGATCCGTAAGAATTATCTTTAATGTTCCCTACAAAGAATCTATTTTTTGAAAGAATCCTGTTCGATTTTTGAAAATCTGTTGACAGTACAAATATGATTAATAGAAAATTCCTCTGCACGCAACTGAGAAGCAAAAAATATATAGAAGAAAAATAAATTCAGTAGAGGAACCTTTTTTGTCTTGTTGATTTTCACCTCTCTCTCTGTCCTTGTCAGTATAAAAATGAGTCATACAAGCAAAGTGTTCTTCACGTCAATCATGATTATGCGACTTTTCAACATACTATTTACCGGAGTTCTTTTCAAGGTTCGCGCTTATAGTCCCTCGGGGCCCCCCCGCATCTATGCGGAGCCATAACAATAATCCTTATCCCCATATAATTGTGCCCGCGGAGGATTTATAGAGCGGGTTCGAACCAACCAGAGAACGCGTTTCTGATGCTATCTAACGATCTCCCATTGAGAAAGAGCCTAGAACTACGGTACTGGTCTTGCGAGCCACCAAGATTGGATTCATTCACTTGAGTGCACATGCTTACCAGGAAGCAACTAATGCGACCGAGTGCAATGTCCATTAAATCCGATTAGTCTTATAAATATTGTTTGTTAATATAAATAACAATAATAATTTTCATCAACATCATCATCATTATATGTAAAAACATGCTTTTGATATATTAAAAATATCCGCACTAATTGGGACCAAAAAGAAAAAGAGAAAGAAGAAGACTCACTTACCATGATGTCTGCATTTTGAGGAACGCAAGTGTTCAATGATGGAATAAAGTGGTTTCCTACTGCAACCCCCATAGCTCCCAGAGGAGTCATGTTCTAATCCGTCCGCCAGGATGTCACGAATCTGTGAAAAAAAAAACAAAAGCATATTGTTAGTCCAACTGAATCAATTTTTCGACAATTATTCATTCTGAATGCAATTATTTTAACAAGATTTATCTATTTTACGCTGCAAAACCTCTCTAAATCTGAATCACCAAAATTCACTGATTTTTCGAGTCAAAATTTAAGTTTTCTTTTTGATTCTCTACGAAGCATATGTTTATTTGATATTTATTTGACAAGTAATGCATTAATTGAATCAAATTTTTTTTCAGTGGACAAATTAAAATTCTTTCCGATTTCATCAGCGAATATTCTCTAATTGAAATCAGTGGTATATCGTTGATTAAAATGCAAAGAGTATGAAACAATTTCATAATATTGATACGTGTATAGATAAAAATTTTATTTTTCTTTCCATTTGTAATCCAATGGACACGTAGCGCGTAATAATGTTATGAGAATCACTATAAGATTTAAGATCATCTTACACAGCATAAGACCCCAGATTCATTTCATCTTGACTGGTTAACGTCTTATTCGAGTTACATAAACCATCTTGAAATTTTTTTTGCTAACCTTTTGACTAAATTTTCTCGCGACGAAATAATTCGTAAGTCAAAGTAGACATAAAATAGACTAAAATATTGATAAATAATATTATTTATTAATATTATTATAACTTATTAACTTATTAACTTATTAACTTATTAACTTATTAAATTATTGAATTATTAATATGGAAATATAGAATAGAAAGAGACATATGTCTAAAAAAAATAATAATAAAAAAAATATTACGATGATCATTGTTAATAGTATAAAGGAGAAATAGAAGACGGTTACCACCTGTCGAGGTGGTTGTTGATGGTAAGGATCGACCTCTTGTCAAGGGTAATGACATGAATGCAAAATGCTCGATGGCAAAAAGTCATCTTTAAAGAAGACTATTTTGTTTAATGTTGTTTAATGAACTTGAAACATTTCAGATTCTCGAAAATTGTCTAGTGTCCAATTTTGTTTTTTGTTTTAACAAAATGAATGAAGATTTATTCCATTTTTTCATGTAGGATTTTTTTTAAGTAGGTATACGATCGGGATATCATCAGATGCACGGAAGTCAGATTAGGACAGCTGGTCGACGGCTAGTAGTACACACTAATGTGACACTAATGTCGTCAGTCTCCTTTATGCACAAGGAGCACTTACATACTCATCTACGAGCGGAACAGTTTACGACCGTTATTTTTTCACTGTTTCACGCTTACCTCTTACCTCCCATTAACTATGAAAGAAAGAGTCAAGAATTTTACGCGGAAATTTGCCGTTTCAACAAAAAAGAAAGAAAGAGAGAAAAATTGACTTGATTTAAATAAACAGAGGAACATCTGCACTCGCCTCTTAGTCTGCTGTAAAAACCTAGTAAGTCGCATTTGCCATAAGAGCGAAAATCGAATAGCGAAGCTAAAGGACGCTCGCCCTTATGGCAAATGCGACATACTGGATTTTTACTTTGGACATCACTAATAGTGTCAAGTACAGGTGCTTATCATTTCTTGTCCACATAGTAAGAGACAATTTTCCTTTGTTTGACATTCTGTGAAATGGATCAAATTTGAATTATTTACACTTAGTAAGCAAAGTTTGCGAAGGTAAATTAGCGCTCAAATTCTTGAGCGCTAATGAGATGATTGGTTGGAAAGTTCTACTGGGTTATTCCGATCTACTGCCTCTCATCGCCTTCATGTACCTTGATGTACCTACAGGTGTATGGACATTATACGTGTTGCATAGGTTGAAAAGCAGAGGTATATAGGTGCTAATCACGAAGAACGAAACTCGTGCCAGAAAGAAGAAAAAACGAACGAGAGAGAGAGAGGAGAGAAGGAAGAGTAAATAAACTCAAGAAAATACATAATTTTTGCTTTACGGAATTTTTTCAACTTCAACCACACAACAACCGGACACATCTTTAATCGTCCTTATTACCACAAACTACACAGCACGATATCTTCCGCTAAACATACCTGAATCTTCCTGAATATACCTGAATGGAATATTACGAAGCTTCCTTTTTGGAAACTTAAAAGAAGCTTTCCTCGGACTATTAAGTTCGCAACTTCCTCCAATTTATCACTGCGGAATATTCAGGGAAGCTTCCCCAGATTATAAAAATATAAACCTTATATATACCTTATAAAAATATAATTAAATTTTGAATTTTACTAAAAGTAATCCAATATACTCACTAATTAATTCACTTTTTAAACATAAGATGAAAAATTCTCTTTTTCATCGAAAATATATAGAAAATTACTAATATTGAAAATATTTCTTCTTTAACAAGATGATATCTATTTCTATGGATGTAATAAAAGTACGATATGAAATAAACGTGTTATACATTTATTAGTTTCAGTGAAAAACTTAATCTTATATCATATAAAAGGCACGGAATAAGTCATAGTACCTAGTTCTTGTAACGGCACCACTTTTTATATATCAAGATCACAACAAACTACACCGGTGGAAGATCTATTGGACCATGAAACCGCGAACCTCATAGACTTGGCAAAATAACAACTCAAGAGGAAATGAAAAAAAATAAAAGGCAAGCATTTTTATAATAAGCCTAACCTACATGAAATTTTTCTTTGACATATGTATTTCAAAACTGTTTTCTTTTCCTCTGGTAATTACACCCAGAGAAATGTTTCATTTGAATCAAATATAATTCAATTGAGTTAAATAAACGCATATTTGTTTCAAAATCTACTAAACTATTTTTTTTTTAAATAAAAATTTTATTTAGCACAAAATAAAATATTTTTTGACGCAAATATAATTTTTCTTTGAAACAAATATAATTTAATTGAGTTAAATAAAAGTATATTTGTCTCAAAATCTACTAAACTATTAATTTGTTTTAAAATTATTTTGTTTTAAATAAAAAGTTCATTTAGCACAAATAAAATATTTTTTGCCGCAAATAAAATTTTTCTTTGAATCAAATACAATAAAATTTATCTGAAACAATTAAATATAGGTTAGTAGATATCTTTTTTCTGGGTGTACAATTATTAATTTATAATTAATTAAAAATTAATTCGAGTAAGACAAAACAATGCTAGAAATCTCTATACATAAACCAATTTGTAAATTATTGAAAGTTTTTGAATCGTGAAAGGGAGACTTTTTTGTTCGGAACCACTCTCTTGTATAATATGTGATACAATAATGACTGCATTATTATACATTTTATGAATTCGCGCAAGCTGGTAAGCTTGTGAATAAACGCTCTTAGAACTCATCTTTCGCGGATTCATCATCACCGAGTCCTAAGACTTCTGACTAACGGCGCGCATTTAACTACCCAGAAACGCAAATTAAACGCCGCTAGTATTTAATGACTGCGGCGTGGGGTCACTTTTTCCGTTATTCCAATCTTACACCATAAAAGAAATTTTTTCAAACGGTGAATAATGGCTAAATACTTTTTGATTTCAAAAGTGGACGCGACTTCAAATTACAAACGCATTTTTCTTTACATATTACACCCAAAAAAAAGGATACATTTGACTCAGAACCTACTAAACTGTTTATTTGTTCCAAATAAATTTTATTTGGTTCAAATAAAAAATTTATTTGATTCAAAAAAAAAATTTTATTTGTGTCAAAAAAAAATTTTTATTTGTATCAAAAAAAAATTTTATTTGTGTCAAAAAAAAATTTCATTTGTGTCAAATAAAATTTTTAATTGAAACAAAAAAATAGTTGAACAGTTTCTGGGACAAATATACATTTAGTCATTTATTTGACTCAAATAAATTATATTTGGTTCAAATAAAATATTCCTCTGGGTGTATAATTTAACATTATCATAGTACTGCAAATAAGAAAATTACATCACCTGTAATCATGAAAATTCTACCAGCGCAATTATAGGTATATTGATAAGTGAATCTTATCATTTCTAAATTAAACAAACTCAATCTGGGTCAAAACAAGTGAGCTTGTTTCGACCCAAGTGTAAAGGTATTTCTTAAGGCGCATAGGTCGAGCAAGAAATTAGATATCCCTGGAAATAAGTCAGGTGTGGGCTGGTCCTGGTCGCTGCAAAAGAGCACGTCGCGTCGGTATCAGAGACCATTCTTCTTAAATTTACTTTGAATGAAATCGGATCGTTTTACCACAATCTTTACCCACTGTTGCAAGCCTTTTAAAAAGAAAAGAAAAAAAACTACTACACTACACATATTTATGATGAATTTCCTAATTTCGACTGACTGCTAATAAGTGAAGCACTTTTGTAAAATTATAAAATCTGAATTTTCATTTCAACCAAAGGGGAAAGATTACAAAATATATATTCAGGTATTATCTCTAAATCTGAATTAGCAAAAATTTGAACCAATTTGTAGTTAGTGACAGACAGCTTTTGAATTAATCAAAATTTACCAATAAATTAGTAGCAAATTTTTTTTTTGCTATTTACTAGTAAAAAAATCTGAATTAGTAA
Source organism: Leptopilina clavipes (assembly GCA_001855655.1). Classification (NCBI taxonomy): domain Eukaryota; kingdom Metazoa; phylum Arthropoda; class Insecta; order Hymenoptera; family Figitidae; genus Leptopilina; species Leptopilina clavipes. The sequence continues at coordinate 13,668 of JUFY01020207.1, read as the reverse complement.
AAATTTCAAATAATTTGATGAAATTTGAAAAAAGTAAAAAATGTTTCCAAACAAAAATAAAATATGATTTTTACAAAATTAGAATGTATTCTTATTGCACAAATAACTCAGGTGAAAAGACATATTTTTAATTTTTCTAAAAGTCATATTTCATTTTCTTCTGTGTACATTTTCCGCAACAATATTTTTTTGTCCTTCAACAAGACTGAATATTTTCTACGTTACAAAAAAATAAGTATTTTGAAGCTTTACAAAAATTTCACTTTGTTTATAACTTGCAAAATAGTTTGGTTTTGTTGAGAAAAAGAATTTCAAAATTTCAGTTTTTCTTTTCTTTCACTAATTTTGAAAATAAGAAACTTTTGAATTTCTTTTTTAGCTCTTTCGAATGCCAAAGTTTCAGATTTTTCAAATTTAGAAAAATTCTTGTTGTTACAAAATTTATAAAATAAATAAAATTTGCTTTTTCCTTTTTTTTTGCTAAGAATTATCAAATTTCTGAATTGCGAAAATTTTTACTGCCAATTTCTAGTTTTCTTTCTCCAATTCGAATCAGTAAAAAAAATACTAATTTCAAATTTTTTACTGAAAGTCAAATAAATTTCCATTGATTTTCAGTGAATATTTGTGAAAAATTAGTCACTGTATTGAAATTTCCAAATTCCCTATGATTTTCCCTGAATATTCCGTCGACGATTTCTAATAAAATGAGTTTCTAGGTGGTTATTCTAGATTGAGAATTTGGAAAATTTTTTATTAAATTGGAAACGTGTGGGTGGAGAAATTTTCGTAAGAGACCTAGTCTGTTGTGAGTATAACGTGGAATAACACTGAAATAGAAGCCAGGCAACGTTAGTATTCACCGAAAAGAAGATGTAGAGAAAGAGAGAGGTTATTTTTGGTGAGGTCAGAGGCTGAGGTCAGTCTATCATGCCTGGTCAACCTCCCACAAGTCCTGGAACTGCGCCAGCATCTCGTTTCGCACCCACGCAATTTGACATTCAAGAGTATATGAGGAGCGTATAAAATTTCGATATGATGCAAAAAGTTTCCTGCGATTCAAAATCTAACCAGGAAGCAAGATAAATGCGTTATTTATTTTAATTTTTTTCTAAACCACAAATACAAAATATATTCAATTTGATACACCGTAAAATATTAGATATTCCCCATAAATTATAACAATTCTGATATAAAAACTTTAATATCACAGTTACAAAAACATTTTCTGATCATATCTTTTAACTTATTTTCCCCATTTGTGAAAATTTTACAAATTTTGAAGTCCACAACGTTTATTATCAACAATTTAGAAAAATTAATATTTTTTCACTCGGAAAATATATTTATTGTATAAAAATTATTATTCATAAAATTGTCTATAAAAATTCAGTTTCAAAAACTAAAAAAAATAATTTCAAGAATATATTTTTTTTAAATCGTTGATGTTGGGGACTTGGTATAAAATTTTCCACTCTTTAGGCCAAAGATCAAATTTTGAAATTTATCTACGATTATATTATATGTTGGCTCGGGGCCATAATGGGGTGGCGTAGGTGATATTCAGGAGATGACCCGAACTCGGTTTTGGAAAGCTCGACCTCGCCCCTCTTTCTTCCTTAAATCTTAAAATAACCCGACCGTCTTGTTTCTCCGATTTCACGATCCGTGATTGCCCATTTTCCGCACTAGAGCCAAGCGCAATCTTGATCTCATAAAATTCTGCGATTGCAATTTTCTTCGCAAAAAGAAATTATACACGCAGACTTTCTAAAACTGAAATTCTAATAGTCAACTTATTCATCAGTCATCACTTATTTCTCGAATGAAGAAAATTCTTCTCTCACAAAGTGAGACAAAAAAAAAGTCGAATTTCATTTTTAAAAAGTCTCAAAAAAAATTTTGAAAAAGTCGAAAAAATCACATCTTATTGAAATAAATCAAAAAAAGTTGTATACAAATCAAGTTCTGGACACTAAACTTAAAGGTATCAAATTGATACCAAAAGTATCAAATTGATCCAAAAATTTGGAATCAATTTGATAATTTTGGTATCAATTTGATAATTTTGGTATCAATTTGATAATTTTGGTATCAATTTGATACTTTTAAATTTACAAGTGCAATATTAAGTACCCTGTGTATACAGAACAATATATATAAAATCCAATGTAAGTCAGAATCAATACAAATTGATTTCTGCTGAACGATTCTGTAAGATCGACATATTGCCTAGGTATCGAGGTTAAACGCCGATCTGATAAAAGGGATAAACATGATTCAATTTTCAATATTTTCTCTACTACAATTTGATATCAATTTATTGTAACACGCGTCTACACGGAAGTTTATTGCTCTTCATAGAACAGATTAGAAACGATTGAAAACAAAATCCTTTTCTACATTTAACTTGAAACCTATTTCCTTCATATACCAATAACAATATTAATAATAATAATAATAATAATTTTAAAAAAATTTATTTAATTATTATTATTATTATTATTATTATTATTATTATTATTATTATTATTATTTTTATTATTATTATTATTATTATTATTATGATTATTATTTTTATTATTATTATTATTATTATTATTATTATTATTAAAATAATAATAAAATTATTACTATATATTGTATTATAAATTAAAATTGTATTTGAACTGCATATGGAAAACTGAGGAGACGCAATAAATTAAATCCCTAATGGAAAAAAAGGTATTTTTTCTAACTGTTTATCTCCCCCACCAACTAATCTCAATCCCACTCTTTTAGATTGAATCCGAGTCATAAAACCCACGCGCACTCTATGAGAGGTAAAAAGGAAGAAATCTGATGGTTACAGTTTAAGAAAAAAAGTTGCTGCTGTTGCAGCTACTGCAAGTATTTTCTCCCTGATATCATGCGTTTATGTCGCGGTTAAAATACCAAACGACAGGAAACGTATATCATCATTTTTGCCGTACTGGCGCATATACATATATGAAGCATATTAAGAAGAAGAAGAAGAAGAAGAAGAAGAAGAAGAAGAAGGAGGAGGAAGAGTTCAAAACTTAATGTTTCAAAATCGTATCATTTTGTAACAAACGAAAAACAATTTCCTACAAAGTACCCTATACAAAGTTTCTTCATCTTTTTTTTAAAGAAGACTTTTCTTTAAAGAAGAAAAAGTTCATTTTAGAAAAAAAAGTCCGCAAAGAATTAAACAATGTTCTTTTGTCGATATGTGAACGGATTCACACAGGTAATAGAGAGTATATAGGTACCCTTTCGATTCTTTAGTATTACATTCCTTTTATTCCGGTGCCGTTAATTGCGGTGAACTTCTTTGAACCTAGCCGAAGTATATATGTAGTCGCCGCGACCACTCTTCATACAAGTTGCAAATATGCCTTTTACATTGAGATCGGGAAGTTCTATTAAATTTATATGTACAGAGTGAACCTAATTTCCACCAGAGTATACCAAAATCATCTCTTCAAAAAACATATGCGTTATGTATATTTACGCTCAGCGAGAAATTCAGATCAAAAGCAAAAAGCATCGGGACCTGAGCTATTTTCTTAAACGTCTTAAATTCCAACTAATAATTGAGCAGCTGAACGGTTGGGCGGGGAAGCAGGAATTATGCAAATCGCGTTAAATCGAGATCGTATCCTGAGGCCGCGACAAGGAAGGAAAAGGAAAGAAGAAAACGAAGCAGTAGAAGAAGATGATGAAGAAGAAGGAGAAGAAGAAGAAGAAGAAGAAGAAGAGTCAGGAAAAAGGAGACGAATGATCAAGAAAAAAAGGAGAGACAAGAAGTGAAGTTAAGTGCAACCATAGACACGAGAAACTTGCCCCTGCATTGTGATTGCTGTAGTGTACCTATGGGCAAACTCAGTGAAGCAGTCTGACCACGAAACAACCGAGAGAGCCAAAGCCTCGTCTTAAACCCCTCTTATACCTGTCCCGAAGAATCAACAGGTTGCTCGACCTCCACCTGCCTCTCTCATTTGCGGGCCACTGCATGAAGCACCACACCTCCTTTCGTATGCTTTTGTAATGTCGTTAGTTCAGACTACCGAGATGAACTGTTTGGCTTCGAAGCCAACCAAAAAAGAAAAAGAAAAAAAAAAGTAATAAAATACTCCAAAAAGGAACAAAAAAAATTGTCGATGAATGCCATGCACGCACTTGCTCCTGTCGCCTCGAACTCTGTCTCGATATATCCAGAGAGAGAGAGAGAGAGTTAAAAGATAAATAGGCTTCTGCAACCTCAAAGATCTTGGATTCGAATTGGTTTTCTACAACGTTTTAAATTCATAATATTTGGGAAAAATTTCTACTCTCTTCTCTCTTCTTACTCTCTTCTTAAGTCTGATGACACGTTAAGAACAACACGGCAAATAAATTTGGAACAAAATCTTTTATTCAAAAGAGAATTTTGATTTGGAATATGATTTATATTTCAAATTTAACTCTAATTTTGCTTTTGACTTCGATTTTACATTTTGATTTTGATTTTCAGTCGCATTTTAACTTTGACTTGTGACTTCGATTTTGACATTAAATTTAACTTTCTTTATTTTGACATCGATTTCAACTTTGATTTTGTCTTTGATTTAAGCATTGATTTTGATTTTGACTGCGATTATAACTTTGATTTTGTATTTGACTTCAATTTTGACTTTGAATTCGATTTTAACTTTGATTTTGACTTTGATTTAAGCTTTGATTTTGATTTTGACTTCGATTTTACATTTTGATTTTGATTTTCAGTCGCATTTTAACTTTGACTTGTGACTTCGATTTTGACTTTTAATTAAACTTTTTTTATTTTGATTGAGATTTTAACTTTGATTTTGACTTTGATTTAAGCTTTGATTTTGACTTTGATTTAAGCTTTGATTTTGATTTTGACTTCGCATTTAACTCTGTTATTGATTCAGACTTTAATTTCAACTTTGATTTTCAGTAAAAACAAAATTCAAAGTCAAATACGAAAAAAACAGATTCTGAAATTACTCTCTAAATTTGAATTAGTCACTTTTGACATTTAAAAAAAGGACCGATTTGTTTATTTTTCATTTAATAAATTAGTAACCGTTTTGACTAATTTTCAGTCAATAATTACAATAATAAACTATAATATACTAATTAGTATACAACATGACTAAAAATTAGTCAAAAACGGTTAATTAATTCATTAAATAAACGAATCGACCACTTCCTAATTTAATCTTTTTTAATTTCTAAAGGTATATTTTTACGAAAATTTCACTTACAGATATGTTTTTTTCGTTATACAGGGCACCTCACATATTAATAATATCGATGTTTATAAACCTATACACAACATCAAGTTTAAAGAACAGAACAAATAACACAATTGTCCTTCATTGTTTTAGAGATAGGGGAGATTTTTATCGATAATTCATAATAAAGAAAAATTATTTATCATAAATAATTATTATTTAGAAATTATTTATTTCGAAACGATAAGTGGAAAAAAAGGAAAATTTTTCCCCGGAATACGTATCGTTGATATGCTTCGACGATTGAAACTGTCTTATTCCGAAGTCGTGGGTGAAAACGACCAACATCGAGGTGTTTATTCCTCGATAGTGTCACTATATTTAAGTGGATCCACGTGCTTTGTGCGCACGCATATATTCTCATACGAGAGTGTATAAAATTTGCTACGAATTTCAAAAATTATTCAACTAAAGCATTAGATTTAATTTTTTCATTGAAAATTACATTTTTCTCACTTTCTACTTTCTTAATAATATAAACTATATAATAAAATAATTAGATTTAATTTTTTCATTGAAAATTACATTTTTCTCACTTTCTACTTTCTTAATAATATAAACTACATAATAAAATAATATAAAAATAAATTTATTTCTAAAAATTAGTAGAAATTTCTACTAATTTTTAGAAATTTTATCCACTAAAACTTTAATAAAGAATAAATAAAAACTATACTAAATGAAATTGTAAATATACTAAAAATTAGTGAAAATTTTTACTAATTTGAATTACTGGAAGATTTTTCACTGTGTAATTCAGATTTAGGGAGTAAATTAGGTTAAAGGTGCTAGTTTATAATTTGAAAACAAAGTTTGAAAGAAAAATTATTTATCACTATAAACTAAACAGTAAAAAGAGATGAATAATATAATTACAGGTGCGTGCATATATGAACCAGTTTAGAAATTGAATACTCTTTGATAACATCTTACGGAATGCAATTAAAAAGAATCATCATAGAGAAAAAATAACGAATGTCTATTGCCTTCCTTAATTAAATTCTATCAGTTTCAAGTTACACAGTTCATGACTACCTTCAAGATTGAAGAAGGCTGTTAAAGCAAAAGCCCTGAATCATTAATTTTTAAACGAAAAGCATCTTTATCGACTGCCATTTTTGGCGCTCACTGATCTTCGGGTCTTGAGTGCAATTTTATTAGTGTGCGTGTCCATACACATATATATATGGTTGATCGCGATCATCGGATTTTTCCTAGACGAGGACGTGGCGAAGGTCCTGTGTCGTCAAACGGGTTTCGAGGCTGCACGCATAAATAAATAATAACCGGAGCGACCGATAGAGATGGAAAGATATCGTCTTATCTCAATGTCAATGCTCTAACTTGTAACATTCATTAGGGTCATTAACATTCGATAGGCGTGGGAGCCAGGATCCTTCACAATTCATCAGAAAAATATCGCTCAAAAAAAATTATTTGCACACAAATCAATTTATAATCGAACACAAAGAAAAACTTGGTTGACCTGACCGATTTTTATAAACCTTATATTGAATCAACTGATGCGCTAAATTTTACAACGCATCGATATTCTCGTCTTAATTAAGTCCTATATATTCTTAAACATATTTAATGGCATACTTTACTGAGAAGACGGGGGAATAACGTTAATAAAGTCCAAGTGCAGCATAAATATACATTTTGTCCCGAAAGGGTTATGGATCAATAAGAAAATCATAAAAGTAGCCTGAAAATCGTAATTCTCTATATATTAAGATAATTATAATGCGAAAATCAATAATGAAACATTCCCGAAAGGAAAATCTGAATGGAAATGATGAGATTATTTTGATATATATATAAATATGACACTAAAAGATAAGAAACCAAAGTCCTTGTTGAAAAGTTAGGAGAGTTTGATCGGTATTTAATACTTGGCGTCTACATGTCCGAAGCGGATGCATAAACGAGTCGTTAATGTCTCCAAAGACGTCGTCTTATTCGCGACCCTCGACGCTCTCATTCGCCGTTAATTGGACGACATTTCGCGGCGCTCTTTATATTATGCCGCGCGTGGCTATCTCAACGCATGCATAAATTACCACGATTATCGAGACCACGATTCAGTTCTTCGGTGTAGCCGCTAATTACGAGTATGCGTAAATTTTACTTTTTTCCCCTACGTTCATGTTCTTCATTTTCACCGATTGCCTGCGCGTTATACTGTAAGGATGATGTGGAGAGTGCTTTTACAGATCCAGTTCATGTTTCTTTAAAGAAAATATATTATATATATATATATATATATATATATATGCTAAAACTATAGCGGTTGCAAATTAAACAAGATGAACTCAACTATACAGAATATATAGTTGAGCACTCAATGATATTCAACGCATGTGAATTTTAGTGCTTTTCAGAAATAAAAATTGAACAATTTTGACTGCAAATTAAAAAAGCATCTGCACTGCACGCGGAAAAAATTGTAGCAAAAATATCTTAAATTAAGACATTCGTTTCTTAGTCATCAAATGTGTCTTAATTTAAGGAATTTTTTTCAATTTTCACCAAGTTTTTGCAGTTTGGTAAAATGGATACTGATTATAGTTAATTATAAATTATAATTAATAACTTGAATAATGTTATTATGGAATTTAACTACTTGAAATAAATTTAATTATTTACACTTTTACAGAAATAAGAAAAAATCAAGGGTATTGTTTAAAAATTAATTTGTGATTCAAATGTTTCTAAGATGAAAAAAATTCCATGCAAAATTCAAGATTTTTAAGTTTTTCAGCATATATATTTTACAATAAGTAAAAAATGTTTAATGGTAACAATAGTAACCCGAAATAATATTTTCCCTCACTCATGTGTGAATATTTCGAAATCTAGCAGTAATTTGCCCACAATAGAAAGATCATGTCTATGAAAGCATTTCTGAACCCTTATTCAGAATCGTATTTACGTGGGCTCGTGCTATGCCAATTATTATGGACTGACTTTGCCTTATTCAACATCTATTTTCTTCCACTACTATTCACCAGCTGTTTGCAAAATGTGTATAATTTCCAACTCTTCATTTCCTCTATGCACTCTTGAGCATGATTCGCACATATATGTATATTGTATAAAATTTACCTTTTCTGCTACTTGATAAAAATTATATTATTTAATAATAAAAAATAAAA
>JUFY01020197.1:2479-22883 GCA_001855655.1 Leptopilina clavipes | reverse complement strand
CATCCACGACTGTGTCGTCTATCTTATATCCATCCAACAACGATTCGATGGAAAACGCGACTTCCAATCGTCAGGAGCGGTCTTCTCCTCTGATCGGTGCGCCTCTGAATCTCCGTTCAAGAAACTTTACTTCCACTTTAAAAGTACCCACTTGATCGATGGACACGGCCTACATGCGAGATTCATTTAAAAAAAGAATATATATATAAAAGAAAACAAAAAAGGAAAAATTCAAACAACAGTCGCAAACTCCTTTAACAGAATCTACTTTGAAATTCACATTTTAAACTTCCATATTAGATGTTTTATATTATACTAAATATAATCGTGTCAATAAACTGTATATAGGGACCAAAAAATTTTCCAACACAGTCATTAAGAATAGTTTGTGATGTATAAGATGTTTGGGAGAATCAAAACAATAAAGTCGAAGAAGAACCGAAAATATGATCAAGAGTGGAAACTCAACGTTAACGATAGCGGAAAAACCTGCAATGATATTCCAGGACGTTGATTGGCTGCTACTGGAAGTGGCGCGTAATCCATTCAAATTTGAATCCGTCAGTAACCAAAATTACAGTTTCTCTTAGTAATTTCTAATAATTATCACCAGAATGATCTTTATTTATCTTTTTCCAGGTAGAGTGAAGGTAATAAACTCTCGTAAATTAAAGTAATTAACTCTCGTAAAAAGATTTTGCAATGTCACAAGTTTTTCGTAAATAATATTCAACCTGACTTTTGTCAAAAGTTTTCAGAAAGATTTTAATTTGATAATCCGTCAGTTTTTTTTTTCTTGACTCGATATAGTAAAGTATGATGTTCCGTTGAGTTCAATTAAAATGGAAATCGTGGTCTGCAGCCCTCGCTGTTTCTCTCTGTCTCCCTTTTCGATTAATGCGTCGCAACTAGAGAAAGGAGAGGCTTCTCGCCCTCTCGTCGAACTGAAAATAGTTTTGTTGTTCAGCTCGAGTCCTTAATGAACCTGAGATTAGACATCCCTGGTCACAAACTGCGGCCGATATCGGTTGCAATTAACACTGAAATATCATTGGTTGGGTTTCGTTAAATACACTCAACTGTTGAAATCCAATCATGGGGGACGACATGGGTCTAAGCTAAATTATCATCGATTCTGGTCCAGAAACGACACAACTGTTTCTCTGAATTTTATTTCCCTTGCAGTTAATTGTCAATTTAATTGTCCTTGTGTAATTTCAGCGTCCTTTAATTTTTTTAATTCCTGTTTCAATCATCAGTTGTCATCAGGATAGATGACTATGAAATTGCATCATTCCGATCAAGGGGAGAGGGAGTAGCGCAGTGTATGTAAAATGTATCTCGCTCGGGTAGAGAAAAAAAGACCCGTAAAAGAAGAAGAATTTGGAGAGGAGAAAAAAAAAAAAATTTATCTCTGAAAGTGGTTGAAAAGAGAAGTAAAAGTGCGGGAGCACAGAAGCTCGGCGAAATAAAGGTTAGCTTGTTGGGTTATACGTGTATGTGGCGGCGGATCGGAAGACAACGCCGCGGGGCTACTGGTGTTGTCCAAGCTTCAGGGCCGGTTTCAAAGTTCTGCTCCCGGGTACCAAGTATCATCCCAAAAGGGAATCCCTTCGCCAATTGCATTGGAAAGATCGGCAAAAAGGAAAGTCTTCGGAGAAGTGAACCAAAAATCTGTTGGTTCGGCCCTCGCTATTCGAGGGCATTGAGATGCAGAGAGCGTGGTGCTACCGTGCGATGGTCCCGATACCGCCTAATGGACCGTCCCCGCCCTCATTCCCTTCGTCCTCGTGTGTCGATCCTCTTGAGTCTTCGAAACCTGGTCCTGCCACCTTCCCTCGTTTCCCCCTCCCCCCCCACCATCTTCATTCTCAACCACGTTCCAACGCCTTCTTTCGAACCTCTTAAGCACCAGAGAAGATCCGATCAACTGTGAAACGTAGGAATTGGCTTAGACATCTAGGAAGAGTAAACTTGTTTCGACAGTTTCTCCCGCAAGTAGTGTCTGACTAAAACTTTAATTGTCCAGAAAACTCTTTCCTTTTGTTTCATCAATGTTTCATTCCCAAAAAAAAAAATAAAAGTAGATTCCTGAATTCTCCGGGATAATATACAACGGGAAACTCGAGAGGAATATGCTCGACTATAAACTCTTGTAAGGAAGACAAACGCGCGTTCGATGTTGCCAGCCGAATGTGTGCATCATTGATGTGCACTATTCCCCAAACGGCTCTACATCTAGCGTTCGGGTTTCTGGTTTATCTGGCCATAACTGTGAAATATCTGCTGCTCTGGCAAGTGCGCCGCGTCGGGACTGATTGGCGTAAACTGTTGCTTGCCAATAAATCCTTCGTCTTCTTTTCTAACAATACGCGAAACTTTCACACCCGTTTTCCACTTATTTTTCCTCTGGATCATAGGAAATCATTTGGTGACGGATCCTAATAGTTTGGAATGAGCAAATTAAATTAAATCGTTTATTTTTCTCCTAAACTATCGGGAGCTTCTAATAGTTCAGGAGAAAATTGACTTAAAAAGTTTATTTTTCTCCTAAACTATTGTGAGCTCCTGATAGTTTAGGAGAAAATAAAATTCTTTATTTTGCTCCTAAAGTATATTAGGAGCATATTCAATTAAATCCTTAATATTTCTCCTAAACTATTGGGAGCTCCTAATAGTTTAGGAGAAAATTAAATTCTTTATTCTTCTCCTAAACTATTGGGAGAAAATTAAATTAAATCCTTTATTTTGCTCCTAAACTATTGGGAGCTCCTAATAGTTTAGGAGAAAATTAAATAAAACTCTTTATTTTTCTCCTAAACTATTAGGAGCTGTCACCAAATGACAGCTTTTCATATTTCTCTAAAGCGTTAAACAATTTTTCCAACACAGTCATTAAGAATAGTTTAAAAAAACTCTTTTTCGGGGACAATTTATTCTAGATCAAAAAAGGGAATTAATTTCGTGCCAACGTTTTCCAACACAGTCATTAAAAACAGTTAAAAGATTGTAGGATATTTTTATTTTTTTTTTGAATTACATGCGGTCGACGATTATACATGTCCTGTCGGTGTTCCCAGGTTCCTGAGAGAATGAAGCTCAATTTTAGTCGATTTACGCGACTCCACCATGGGCAAACTCGCGCAGTAAATTCGATCAATCATGATGAGGCTTCATAGTAGCTGTTTGGTATACTTGAGAGGGAATCGGAGGCGGCGGGCCCTATAAGGCCCCAGACGGCGGTTATAAAGCCCCTTGGGCAATAACAATGCTGGTTGACTGGCTTTGCCTCTCTCGTCTCGTAAATATAAATGATGCCGTGAAGCGCGCGGTTATAGCCATGCTACCGTACTAGTGCTCGCGTACTTACCTTTACACCTAAGGGCATAAACGCTTGATGCGTAAAGAGATTGGGACTCTAGTTCCTTTTTTCCCTAGCTCCCTAGCTCCATCCAATTGCAATATCCAATCATCTCTGTCACTGAAAATTAACTCAATATAACAAATCCAAAAAAAATTCCATTTCTTCTCGTTCAGTAATTATTAATTAATAAAACCCCTTCGCTATTGTAATTTATTCCATTTCTGTATTTCACCTTCTTGTTTTTTTTTTTTTTTTTTTTTTTTAAATTTCTTGCCACTGGAGACAAAAGAGGATATTTGGTTGAATTCAGGTCACTGGCATGTAGGCTTACAACTACTTAAGGGTGCTCTTTCAGTAGAAGATAGGGTCGTTGGGATTTGCTGATCCTCGCGAAATCCCGGGTTTTCTCCGTGGGCCATGGAGGGTCGTTGCGACTGACGAGCATCGTCGAAAGGGAATGACGTTTTAAACCGCAACGATATCCGCTCGTTCCAGAACGATCCCAACTTTACTCGCGGCGAGTCCCTTTGGAATACAGCAGGAGGAATGGGGGTGGGGGCGGAGGGGGAATAGAACATCGAGTCAAAATTGGAAAGGGGTCGAAGTCATCCCCCTATCGAAATGTGCCCAAGACTCTTTCCTCTAAGAATGTCATCAGCACGGCTTCGAATCCGAAAAGGAATCGGATGAACATTCAAATGGGAAAGAAAGACTTTTTTTCTGTGGAAATAAAAAAAAGGAAACAGAGATAGTAACCCTCATCTTCCACAAGATTCGTTTTTATCCAATGGAACACAACTACTTTCTGTTAATGCTAAATCTTTTTTCTATGATTACTTCAAACGTAAATTGTGAAATATGGATTTTTTTCCCAACATAGTTTCTAAATTGACAATGAAGTATAGAATATACTTGAGGAAAATCACGTATATGGGAAAATATAAAATTCCATCATCAATCCGTGAAAAAGCATTTGGCAATACATTTTTTCATAAATGGGGAAAAAGTGGGGATCTTATATGTATTTCTGGGGGTTTCAGATCTTATTAATGATTGATCGGCGGGGGGAGGGGTGATATCGACGTCTACCCTTCTGACGCGACTGATATATGGGGTAGGCGCCATGCCTTTGCACGTGACACAATAAAACACCAAAGTCCCTTCCACTTGTATCGATAGCTTATTACTCCAATTTTTATCGATCAAGCAACTTTATTTGATAAGCAACTTTTATATTTGAAAATACGAGCAGATTTTTCAAAGAAAGGCAATTAATTTTTTCACAAATATTATAGTCAAATTGTGATTATTTTTCATATTCTTCATATTCTTCAAAACGAAATTCTTCATATTTCTTCAAAATATATATTAATATTAATCTTCATTAAAAGTGAATAAGAATTTATCCGCATGTCTCAATTATACAATCTTAATAGCCAAACGGCTTAATTTAACTTCATTAAATATTTATTGTTTTAGTCACTGCTTGGGATTTTTAACGGCTCTGAAATTACCCGTTTTTGTGATAACTGAATTAACATGAGAGGTGTTTACTGAGCAGGAGAGCAGAAAATGTGTTATAATTTATGACGCTGAGTAATTAATAATGAATTTATAATTAATTTTGTGAAATGGAGATTTTATGGTTTTCTTCCATAAAATGGAGAAGAGGAAAAAAACGTTTTTCTGCATATCGCGCGGGAAGTTTGTATATATATTTCTGTAGGATTGTATGTGAGGATTCGAGAGAGGGAGAGGCACGTGAATTCCCAAGGGTGGCATTAATCCCACCCCCCCTGAAATCCCCACTTCTGGTTAAAAAAAACACACACCCTCTTCACATATCCCACCTCTAGACCGTCAAGTCGAAGCAATCATATTTGCCGCCCCAAAGGCACGATTCGCGTCAATGCGAATCAGACTTAGTGATCTAATGTGAATTCCGATAGCGTTTGATTTACCCTCATGATATCTCAACTTTTTCCTTCTCTTCTTGATTTCTACAGGATGTGTCCAATATCTCGAATTTATCTAATCGAACCAAAAATTGAATGAGGGATTATTATATATATAGAAAACTTTTTTGAAAAAAAAATTAGGGCAGGGGATTATGATTTCCCAATTCTAATTTTTATGGGTTTGTAAAATTTTCCAACAGAGTCATTAAAAATAGTTTTTATTGGTTCTCGAAATTTTCCAACACAGTCGTTAAAAATAGTTTCTTTAGATTTTCGAAATCTTCCAACACAGTCATTAAAAATAGTTTTTGTAATTTTGTATAATTTTCCAACACAGTCATTAAGAATAGTTTGTTTTACACTAGTAGATTAGGAATCACAGAAAGTACCCTCGCTGTCTCTAAAAATTTTTTTTGATCAGTGGAGAGAATCCGAAAGAGAATATTTTGTAAATGTTGTCTCCTTCTCCCTCCACTGTAAAAATTGCCAATACAGTCATTAAAAATAGTTTCTTTCTGTTTGTGAAATTTTCCAACACAGTCATTAAAAATAGTTTCTTTCTGTTTGCGAAAATTTCCAACACAGTCATTAAAAATAGTTTCCTTCTGTTTGTGAAATTTTCCAACAGTCATTAAAATTAGTTTCTTTCTGTTTGCGAAAATTTTCAACACAGTTATTAAAAATAGTTTCTTTAGGTCTTCGAAATTTTCCAACACAGTCATTAAGAATAGTTTGTCCTCCACTAGTAGACTAGGCACAACTAAAACTTCCTCCACAATCTCTAGAAAAAAATGTTCTTCACTGGAGATCATCTGCAACAGAGAATATTTTGTAAATATTATTGTCTCCTTCTCCCTCCACTGACGAGGCTTTACTGGCACTTTATAAAAATCCAAAGGACGGATAAATGCTTAGAAGAAAGACCAAGCGTTTTCTTTTTCAACTTTTGGACAGACTGAAATTCACAACCTGCTTTTTGCACTCTCCATTTCTCGCTTTCCTCCTTTACCCCCTCTCTCTCTCTCTTACTCCTCCTTCGGTTTTCTTCATTCGAATTCCCGTCACGAATGTGGCGAGAAAAATTGCAGTCGAGCGCTTTACTCGGTTCGCGTTCTGCACGCTCGACTCTCACCCCCCATTTTCCACTCAACCATATATATACGGAGAGAATTTCGTGTACACACATACGCATCACAAGTTCCTCGTGAATCTTTAGACTCCGTGTGTGTGTGGGAGGGAGGGGGAAAGAGGGCTGAAAAGTCGTACGTGGTTGTGTATACAATAACTGCGGTTCAATATATATATATTCGGAAAGGGGGAAAGCAGAGGAAGGTAGTTGCAAAAATCATTCGACAATCCAGAATTCAGAGGGGTTATCGAGACCAGATATTGGTACTATAGGGCCAAAAATATACTGAATTTCTCAGCAGCCCTTGACGAGAAAATATTGCACATTCAAATATTTTCCCGGCTTTTCATTTTCCTACCTTATTCTTTTTAGACCACCAAATCCAAAGCGATCCCGAAGGAAATATAACACACAGGGGTACCAAGATTTTTTTATTTTATTCACTTGAGATTGCTTTACTCTTTTTTCTTTAGTTTTACTGGAGGAGGAAGGGGAAAAATTTGTCACATGAATCTTCTTTTCGAAACAATTTCCGCTATGAAACTATTTTTAATAACTGTGTTGGAAAAATTATCCAATAAATAGAAAGGGAAAAAAAGTTCTAAACACTTGGAACCAATGAAACTGTTTTTAATAACTGTGTTGGAAAAATTAGCAGATAAATAAAAACGGAAAAAAAATTCTAAACAATTGGAGCCAATGAAACTATTTTTAGTAACTGTGTTGGAAAAATTACCAAATAAATAAAAACGAAAAAAAATTGCCGAAAACAATTGGAGCCATGGAAACTATTTTTAATAACTGTGTTGGAAAAATTATCAAATAAATAAAAACGGAAAAAAAGTTCTAAACAATTGGCGTGAATAAAACTATTTTTAATAACTGTTGGAAAAATTACCAAATAAATAAAAACGGAAAAAAAGTTCTAAACAATTGGTGCCAATGAAACTATTTTTAATAACTATGTTGGAAAAATTACCAAATAAATAAAAACGGAAAAAAAGTTCTAAAAAATTGTCGCCAATGAAACTATTTTTAATAACTGTGTTGGAAAATTTACCCAATAAATAAATACTGAACAAAAGTTCTAAACACTTGGAGCCAATGAAACTATTTTTAATAACTCTGTTGGAAAAATTATCAAATAAATAAAAACAAAAAAAAGTTCTAAACAATTGGCGCCAATGAAACTGTTTTTAATAACTGTTGGAACATTTACCTAATGAATAAAAACGGAAAAAAAAATTCTAAACAATTGCCGCCAATGAAACTATTTTTAATAACTGTGTTGGAAAATTTACCCAATAAAAGAAACCAAAAAAATGTTGAATTAGCAAAAATTTTTCTCCACTAGACAGACGATTAGATATCACCGCGGAAAAACAATCATCTCTTCATTTCATTGAATACTTGTGAGGCATCATTAAATGAACATTGTAAAATAAATTGACTGACTTGTTTATAAGTTTTGCAAAAGAGAGAATAAGAAAAAAAATATATATATTCTCGATATAAATCAACGGACTGATTGAAGTTGATATTTTTTGCGGAAGCATTCATTATTCGAAAGAGTGTTTTATGTCGTTATGTGTACGCGCGCATATGGATTGACGACATCTTTTTGTTGGATCGCCGGATTATTATACTTTACTGAGTTGTCACTTTTTATCCGGGTATATAAAGGATAATGCTTTGACTTCAAGTGCAACTGTAATTATCGCAGAGATCTAATACAAGATTTTATCAGTTCCTGCTAGAAATTCTCTTTTTCTTGTGTTTAAAGTTTTTCCATCTTATTATTACTGTGTGTGTGTATATTACTCCATTACGAACGATATAACGTGTTTTGCCACTCTAGCATTCACGGTTCGGTATCCAATTAATAGCATAAATTAACCGCAATAAAATAACACGTTTTATGGCCCCTAGCTCGAATCCGATAAGTTTACTTGACTCCTCTGAATCCTGTTCTTCTCTCCTTTTTTTTCAATGAACAAAAAAAAAAAAAAAGTTCAAGGTGACATTTTTCCTGATTTCTTGAAATTCATATTCTCAAATTAGTTTTTTTTTGTTAAAGGTTTTTTGTTTATGCATTTTTGAGTTTTATGTGTGAAATTATAGTTTTTGGCGAGACGAGAAAGAATTGCCGACCACCGGACGCGGACCTATCGGGACATGTTTTTCCTGAATGGTTTCAGAGATACACACTAAGGCAGGTAAGGAAAGACACGCGCATCCTGCGTCGTGATGACACGCGTTTCTCTTCTATCCCCGATTTCCTGCCCCTGGCATCCCGATAAGTTTTTTTTCTTCTTCATCAATAGGTTCGTTTTACTTTCCAACACAGTCATTAAAAATAGTTTCATTAAGTTCTTTTCTAATTGTTTCTTTTAATTTTCCAACACAGTCATTAAGAATAGTTTTCAACTTCCAGACAGACTGAAATTCACAAATTTTGGTTCTTGAAGACTTTTGGTTCTTTTGATAAGGCGTTATGAAAATAATTCATCAATTCCTGGAGAGAAAGATTTGAGATCGACATCGACATCTTCCTGAAGAGTGACGACCGTCGTCTTTCCCTTGAAGTGTCGTGTCATGCCATAAAGTTTAAAGCGAGTATAAAGACTATCTCTCTTTGAGTGTCCAACTTGACCAGAGAACTGCGTCTTCGTTCACTGATCTTATCGCCTACTTCCACGAACCTAACCGCAACGATAATTGTTTCTTGAGGCCCGGTCTCACCTACCGATGGTGGTTAGCGCGTCAACTATATGCAAAATAATCTCCTTGTCCATCATCAATTTAATTGTACCCTCTCTGCTTCAATTTTTGCCATGAATCTGAAAATAATTTAATTTTTTCCCAATTGTAGTTGGAGTGCGGAGAGAAAATTTCCATAAGGTTCAATGGACTTGCGGGGAAATAAATTTGGATTAGCAGAGTGTACCCTCTGTATATATCCAAGGACCAAGGCCATGGAGTTGATTTGAGTTGAGATGGGTGTTGCGCGTAGAACGCGGCATAAATATGTAAGAGCTACCCCCTTCCTGATGCGACTCCCCCTTTCCACTCAAAACCCCCCCTGGAGCCGCTGCTACCGCCACTACCACTTGTCTTGGTACCCATGGCCTCCTATCCGGACCTACCCCACTAACACTCTCTGTGGAGAGCGAGAACCAAGAGACGGCGTCATAGAGCCGTATGACGTCACCACTGGCTGCGTGCAACGTCACTGATCGAAGTCAGCTGAGCGGACGAAGCAACCACCCCTTTTGCTAATGCCAAAGCAGTTTTCGTACCAGGGTCGTGCCAGGGTCGTCCTCTCTGCCACTCGGTTTGAGTTCGCGGCTTGCATGTATTCATGAGGACCGTGCCGGATTCACCTAGCCTCCTTTCTCTCTATCTCCCTCTTTTTACCCTCCTTCACAGGGATGTCTCATTTCCATGGTGCTATGGCACCATTATAGTAAACCACAAAATGGACAATCAAGGAAAAAATTTTCAATCGTAATCAGTTTTAGAGCCCTTAAGACAAGACACCGGATATTGGAACTCCACCGGCTGGCAAAAGATCAAGTATATATTCGAAACCGGGAAGATTTTGAATTAGATCTTCCAAAAGTGAAAAATTTTCCAACACAGTCATTAAGAATAGTTTTTAACGATGATTCAAAGTGTTTTTCCTTTTTCTTGTAAATATGCCGTTCCTGGTAATTTCTCCGTCATCTAATTTATCGCGCGAGGGGATAAATTGTAAGCTACCGCACCCATCGGTCTAATTGACTCTTTTTTATCATCAATGACAGGCATCTCTAATAGTCATTTCGTCAGCGAATCAACAAACTGCAAGCTTGGTAAGTTCGATCAATTCTTTTGTTTCATCTACGTGGCTCGTGTCGATTCGCAACTGCTCATCTTCGGAATCTTCGGAATTTCCTTTTTGTTTCAGATGCAGCACGAGGATCATCACCTTTGGAGTGTTATAATAAAGATAAATCGTAATATTTCTAACGCTCTTCAAGGCTGGAAAAAAATATTCCACAAGCTTCGTCAGCAGAAAAGGATTAATTTTGAATTAATTACTAATCATCGGAATTTCTTTTTGTTTCAGATGCAGCACGAGGATCATCACCTTTAAGGTGTTATAATAAAGATAAATCGTAATATTTCTAACGCTCTTCATGGCTGGGAAAAAATATTCCACAAGCTTCGTAAGCAGAAAAGCATACTGGATTGCCGCTACTATGGAATTTTGCCTCAATTTGTTGTGTCGGCTACTCTCAGTCTTCCAAAAATTATTTAGTCTCGCGAAGTTTGTCACAAGTTAAATAACAAATCTAGCTTTCTCCTTTGAAGAATTGAATTATGGGGTAAATTCCAAAACAATGAAGAATGATTAACGGATCTGGTTTCGGCTTTTTAGATCTAAAGGGGGTAAGATTTTCCAACAAAGTCATTAAAATTGGTTGAGATCATCAGGAAATGTAATGGTATCAATCGCAGGAGAAGGAGACTTAAGGATATCAGCTTGAAGAGGGTAGGAAGGATTGGAGGTAAGGTGCTCATTGTGATGAAACATGAGTCTGACCCAGTGGGATAGTGGGGCAGGTCGCAACGGATGATACATACATATTTATGTCGCGCTCCGCGTACTAGCAGCACGGATGGTATCCAGCCCACCCTCACTTACCCCTGTATAGTAGAGAGAGACCAGGCAGGGTGCCATTGGCCTTCGCTCAGCTCTGGGGTGCGATGCTAATCAGGCCGCGAAGGTGCGCATCCCGAGTACGCGCTGTTTCAATGTGAAAAGCATCGCACGAGGACGATGCCACGTGAGACGAAAACAGTTCACACATTTCCACAAAAAAATTCCACCCAAATCTTTTTTGGGAGGGGGAATTTTAATTTCTCCCATTCTTCAATTCAGAAGCGGGGAAAACTGAACAAGATGTTTGTAAAAACTATTTCTAATTAGAAGTATGTAATGGGATGGTAAAAGATTTTTTTATTAAATATTCGATCGAGAGAGTTGTCGGGAGATAGTCCTTCGGGGCATTTATAAATTGTGTGCGTGTAATTTTTTCTCAACTAAAGTTGACTCCGTGAATTAAACGAGTGAATTGCGTCAGGTCTTTGGCTCCGGTGAGAACCACAAGGAGGCTTGTCGTCCTATTAATCGTCGCACACTAATGACGGCGTTCGGCTCTAGTCTCACTACACACTGGTTGGGAAGTAACCAGTGTGTGATGGTGGTTGCGGCTACCGGTATATAACGCATTGGTTCGTGGTCACGCAATCCCGATCACTTTACATGCAATTATAAAACGAGAATGCGCCTTGGGCGCCAACACTCTCCGACACATTTGACGCCCACGAGCAATCTCCCTGTGACATTTGATTCTAAACGAAAATAATTCCTTATAAATTCTTCCATCGTCATAAATGGAGTTTCTCACTATGTTGAATTTTTAACTAATTACTAATTGGTGTACTTTTGTTTTTCTTTCAGATGCAGCACGAGGATCATCACGTTTTGTAATAAAGATTAATCGTAAATCACCTTTGAGGTATTATAATAAAGGTAAATCGTAATATTCCTAACGCTCTTCAAGGGGGGGGGAAATATTCCACAAGCTTCCCAAGCTGAAAACGATTAACTTGGAATTAATTACTAATCTTCGGAATTTCTTTTTGTTTCAGATGCAGCACGAGGATCATCACCTTTGGGGTGTTATAATAAAGATAAATCGTAATATTCCTAACGCTCTTCAAGGGGGAAGGGAAATATTCCACAAGCTTCGTAAGCAGAAAAGGATTAATTTTGAATTAATTACTAATCTTCTGAATTTATTTTTGTTTCAGATGCAGCACGAGGATCATCACCTTTGGGGTGTTATAATAAAGATAAATCGTAATATTCCTAACGCTCTTCAAGGGGAGAAAAATATTCCACAAGCTTCCCAAGCTGAAAAGGATTAATTTTGTATTAATTACTAATCTTCGGAATTTCTTTTTCTTTCAGATGCAGCACGAGGATCATCACGTTTTGTAATAAAGATAAATCGTAAATCACCTTTGAGGTATTATAATAAAGGTAAATCGTAATATTCCTAACGCTCTTCAAGGGGAGAAAAATATTCCACAAGCTTCCCAAGCTGAAAACGATTAACTTGGAATTAATTACTAATCTTCGGAATTTCTTTTTGTTTCAGATGCAGCACGAGGATCATCACCTTTAGGGTGTTATAATAAAGATAAATCGTAATATTTCTAACGCTCTTCATGGCTGGGAAAAAATATTCCACAAGCTTCGTAAGCTGAAAACGATGTGCACATAACGGTTTTATCGATTGATGTTATCCTTACGTAAAGTGTTTATGTCTTGCAAACACCATCAATAAAAACCGTTTATCGCATTTTCGATGACTGTCCCCCGCTTTCACGATAGCCTAAAACGGAATCCAGTGACTGATTCTCAAGTTTTTTTGTAAATTGGTAATAGTCCTCCGATTTGTCCAACTGTTTCTTTTTTTTATTTTTGTGCAAATTTGTTTGTCGGGGTTCAATAAAATTTCTGCGTGAAACGATTATAAAAATTGCGTGGGTGTATATAAAAAAAAGATCGTACTATCTCGTAGCGGATACACTGTCGGATTTTATATTTAAAGCGCAAGGACATAGTAATAGTCAACGACTAGTAGTGGCATAATAATACGAGGACACAAAGATGTGTCCTCGTCTATATTATTTATACACGTAACCGAATGCCCCACGTTTTCTGCTAAAGTGAAACATAACCTGACTTCCATTACTCGATGCAATAAATTCTCCCAAGTAATTACCTTCTGATTGAAATTAT
Source organism: Leptopilina clavipes (assembly GCA_001855655.1). Taxonomy (NCBI): domain Eukaryota; kingdom Metazoa; phylum Arthropoda; class Insecta; order Hymenoptera; family Figitidae; genus Leptopilina; species Leptopilina clavipes. The sequence goes on along the minus strand of JUFY01020197.1, from coordinate 9,573 downwards.
TAATAAGGATCGAGCCGATAATCTTAAACGTCATTATCAACTCTCGATCTACTCCCGGTAGCGCGCGACTATTTACACTCACTTTAAAGAAACCACTTTTTATCCCCCCTCTCCTTAGTTCATGTAACAAAATTGATTAAATCATCGTTACTTTCAAAATTAATATACATTGAACGTCATTTTCCTACTCCTCCTCTTGAAGGGGATAATTAATAAATTCTCCGTTCCAATTTTTTTTTCCATTTGTAAAGATGATAAAAAAATATTCCCCAGCATCGGTTTTCATGAGTATCCTCATATTGTATATATTTTGTCACTGTATATGAATTCTCTGACTCGAGGATTATTTTCAAACGTCTTTCGGCAAAGGATCCGACCAATAACTTCCTGGGAAACGATACTCTCGATGGTAGAAAAAGAGAAAAAGGGAAGGGGGAGAAGGTTTCCAAACGAGGTGGTAACCCCTATGAAGTCCGGGTGGTTCTCGCGATTGCGTGCATTTTATACTGCGCGCTTCATCTTCATATATGAGACTGCACTCTACATTCAAGTTATATACATAAAATCGAATATATACACACGTGATTCCTTGTGTGTTTGTGCGGGCGTTCAAAACGTCTTTCAAGTTTGCTATAACACCCGCGAGAACAGACTCAGTTACCGAAGATCGTAAAATTCGCTCGCAAATCGACTACTCATCACGAATCAAAACTGCATTTGGAAATTCGTTTGAGAGTTTTTTTGAAAATTTTGATTCTTTTTTATGTTACTGTATATGTTCCTCTAAGGGCGCGAATGATATTTTTCGATTTTTAGTATCGATTCTTACCATTAGTTTCAATTAGCTTTCAATTAGCTTAGTTTTAGATTCGACACTAAGCGAGAGTGTGTGTCGGTAACTTTTGGGTTTCTCGACGCTAAGTGAGGTTTCATTGTAGGAGGGAGAAATTTTCATGTTTGTTGAAGTACAAAGCAGAACTTCTATGTCCGGAATCTCGTTTAGCGTCGTTTCTCCCTGCTCGACGATAAACGAGATTCCGGACATAGAAATTCGTCTTTGTACTTCTACAAACATGAAAATTTCTCCCTTCTGCGGTAAGAACGTCACTTAGCGAAAAACCTCACTTAGCGTCGAAAAACCGAAATGTTACCAAAACACACTCTCGCTTACTGTCGAATCTAAAACAGAGCTAATTAGAATAGTAAGAATAATCCCCAAAAAGAAATGGCCTACAGTCAAACCTCGTTTAGCGTCGAAAATCGAAAACTCTCGCTTAGTGTCGAGTCGATTTTCGATCTTCTTTTACACGCTCCAGGGTCTAGAAATCTATTTTTGAAAAATCCCTTTAAAGGCAAAAATTTTTTTATCGAAATTTTCTTGGTTCGGAAAGAGAAGATAGATAATTATCGAATTATGCAAATGAATTCGGCTTTATTCAAAGTTTTCCAACTAAAGCGAAGGAGAGTCTTAATATATACTTCGAAATAAGAAGGTTATATTGTAAAAGAGACTAAAGCCACCCTCTCACGTGTCGCGTCGTCGTCGTCGTCATTCAGATGAGCAGGGAAGAGAGAGAGAGAGAGAAATAATTCGGCGGATTCCCATAGACGCTGCGGCCTTGGGTAGAAATTAATAGTTACTGATCGAGGGGTAGAAAAAAAATTGGTAGCAATAAAAATAAATTACATGCATCGTAACGCCCGCTATAGTGTTCGCTATACACGAGTGCTTCAAGGCAGACATCCATCCCGCTTGCATACTTTTCGTCCTGATTAAAATTGGGGTGCTCTTGGGCAATGATCAGTACGCCTCCGGCCTTTTTTTATATACTATAACCATCGAATCGTAATTTTACCTTACTCTCCTCCCCCCCACTCCTCTTTTCCTCCTTTTTACCATCTTGTCAAAATTTCCCTTTCTTTTCATTACAAAAAAAAAAGAAATCAATTTCCTCTCATCGTTTAGTTCAAATCCTTTCGGAAATTTCATACCAAAGATTACATTCGAATTTTTTTTCTAAATTTATTTTTCTTGTATTGAAATTTTGATTCGATTGTAGTAAAATAAAATTTAATTCCTTAATTCGCATTTTTTTTGTGATTATAATGAAATTTTGTTGTGAAAGCAGTAAAACCCCAGTTAGCGTCGAAATTGGAAAAAAGCTTCGACCTTTACTCTCACTTAGCGTCGAGTCGAAAAAGAGCAATTAGGCTTAAATGAATAGACTCAAAAAGAAATTATGTACAATCAAAGATCACTTAGCGTCGAGAATTAAAAAATTTAACGATGCAAACTCTCGCTTAGTGTCGAGTCTAATACTGAGGCAGACTAGTAAGAATAGATCTAGAAGAAATTGTGTACAAACATCACTTTGTGTAACAGAAATAGAAAAATAGAATCTAAGGAGACTCGACACTTAGCGAGAGTTGGTGTCGGTATTTTTCGATTTTCGACGCTAAACGAAATTTGACTGTACACAATTTCTTTCAGGTCTTTTCTTACCAGCTTAATTAGTTCAGTTTTTGACTCGACACTAAGCGAGAGTACGTGTCGGTAACTTTTCATATTCTCCACGCTAAGCGAGGTTTGACTGTACCCAATTTCTTTCAGGTCTATTCTGACCAGCCTAATTAGCTCAGTTTTTGACTCGACACTAAGCGAGAGTATATGTCGGTAACTTTTCATATTCTCGACGCTAAGCGAGGTTTGACTGTTTATTATTCTTCATACTCGACTCTGAACAAGATACAACTTCAAGTCACGTTTCAAATCGAATTTTTTTTCTTCCTACTGGTTGAATATTCACAATTTGCTATCCGACGCTAAGTGAGGTTTGATTGTACATCATTTTGAAGATTTATTGACTTTTTATTCTTACCTCACGTAGCATCGATTTTTTTCTTATCCCAAGATCTTATTTTAAAAAATTCCCTTTAAAAAATTCCCTTTAAAAAGGGAAAATTTTTTATAATTGGAATAAAAGACTGGAATTTGGGGTAAGGTGTAATTTTTTTTATTCCCTAGGCTTTGTAACACGTCGCATTTTTTTTTGTTACTATGTAGATGAGAATGATTCGCCTTCGTGGTGAGAAAGAATCGAGTCCGTTGAATTGACGTTGTCTTTAATTAGACCGTTTCTTTTCTCGTTGTTATGGTCCCGGGAGAACTGAAAGATTCACGGGGCGAAACCGAGAAGATTTCACCGGGGCTCTCGTCGTTTGTCGTCGTTCTCGGCAGCGAGTTTTTTTTCCCCTGGTCATGTCCCCCTTTCATTCAGCAGAGGGATTACAGTTTTAATTCATTTCTTAACTAACTCGACCATACCGATTGGTTCAATCAGAAAGTTAGTAGAGCGGATTTCTCTCTCTTTCTCTCTAAGAATTCAAAAAACATTCTCCGAAGAGATTCAACGATTACTATTACATTAAAAGAAGAAATTTATTTCCTTAACTTGCAATTTTTCACGTTTTTAATGAAATTCCCTTCTTGAAGCAGTAAAAACCTCACTTAGTGTCGAATCGAGAATTGGGGTTTTTAACCAATGGGGAAATAAAAATTCAATTTAAAATATGACATGCAGTTGTACTTCGCTTAGCGTCGAGTGTGGAGAATGATAAAACGGTCAAAACTCACTCAGCGTCGAGAATCTAGAAAGTTGACGTACTTTACTCCCACTTAGTGTCGAGTAACAAAAAAGTTATCGACTTATACTCTCGTTTACTGTCGAGTAATTGAGCCAAGTAGAATAGTACAGAATTGATCTTGAAACTCACGTAGCGTCGAGAAACTAAAATGTCCCCGACCTCTACTCTCACTTAACGTCGATTCTGAAACTGAGCCAATGAGATTTTAAAGAATTTATTTATCACTTATTAATTTATTATTAATTCCAATATTAATTTTTTATCGCTATTTATATTATACTATTATTTACATTATATTAAGCTGTAAACCTCGCTTAGTGTCGAGAATCGAAAAAGTTATCGACCTATACTATCGCTTAGTGTCGAGTGAAAAACTGCGCTAATTAGAATAGTAAAGAACTGATCTTGAAAGTGATACACAATGAAACCTCGCTTAGTGTCGAGAATCGTAAAAGTTACCGACCCCCACTCTCACTTATCGTCGAGGCTAAAAATACTATCGCTTAGTGTCGAATCAGAAACTGCGCCACTTAGGATAGTAAAGAACTGATCTTGAAAGTGATACACAATGAAACCTCTCTTAGTGTCGAGAATCGAAAAAGTTACCGACCACCACTCTCACTTATCGTCGAGGCTAAAAATTTGCAATTAGAATAATAAGAATAGATCCCAACAATCATATTCCAAATAAAACCCCACTTAGCGTCGAATTTAAAAAAAAAAAAAAAAAAAAACAGAATTTAGAAAAAAATGAATAAACAAATAAAGACGAAATCTAAAAGATTGAATGTATAAAACACTTTCGAAACAGTTCGAAGCATATGCTGTGCACTCCACCTCTTGTGTCGTTATTGCTTATCACATTTAAAGAGCCAAAAAGCTCTCTTTCTCTCCCTCTCCTTTTTCTGTCCCCAGCCCATGAGAATTGCTCGACGTTGGCTCACGTAGAGGCGAATGAGTGGCCATAAACGTAAACCGTGTTCTTTTAAGTGGGGTGGGGGGGCGCTTTTAAAAAGATCGCCTCCACACTGTGTATGATCGCTTTGAAACCCGAGGGGTCTCAGAGGCTTTCTGGGTTCGAGAGAGAGAGAGAAGAAAAAAAAAGAGTGAGAGAGAGAGAGAGAGAAAGAGCGATAAAGGGGGAGCAAAAAGTAGCGGGGGTGGAGGCAAAGAGTGAGAAAGGGGCAGGGGGCATAGGGGGGGTAAGAACAAGTAGGGTAGGTTTCGCCCGGGATATAGTAATATTCTTGAACCCCCAAGAGGAGGCTTACTGCAATAACCCCCACGGCTCAAACTCCAAAAGCCTTCTCTATCTCTCTTGCTATCTCATCGTTTTATATATATATATATACATACCAGTCAAGGAAAACCAAAAAAAAAAACAAATTTTTTTTTCATCTCTCACGCGACACGACAATAAATCTTATCCACTTTTTTAAAATAGAAAATTCAGACGAGAATAAGCATGTGATATTTTGGAGTATAGTCGCTCCCTTTCATTGTACTTGACGCACTTTATTAAAAAAGGAAGAGAAAATTTTCCCTTCTTGGGGTGGGGGGGACAAAATTTAATTTTTAACCGACGGGGGAAATGTAAAATTAATTGCGAAATTGTGTGACAGTGCATAGTTTTGAGTGTTAGAAATGATAAACAGTCAAACCTCACTTAGCGTCGGGAATGAAAAAAGCTACCGAACTCTACTCTCATTTAGCGTCGAATTGTAAATTGGGATATTTTATAACCGATATAAAAATTGAAATTTGATTTAAATTGCTATACCTCGTTCAGCGTCGAGTTTTGGAAATAATAAACACTCAAACCTCACTTAGGGACGAGAATCAAAAAAAAGTTAGGGACTTTAATTCCCGCTTAGTGTCGAGTCTGAAACTGGGCCAATTAGACTAGTGAGAATAGATCTAGTAGCGAATAAAAATAGATCTAAAAGAAATTGGGTACACTCAAACCTCACTTAGCGTCAGGAATGAAAAGAGTTACCGAACTCAACTCTCATTTAGCGTCGAATTGTAAATTGGAATATTTTAACCGATAGAAAAATTAAAATTTGATTTAAATTGTTATATATGTAGATACCTCGTTTAGCGTCGAATTTTGGAAATAATAAACATTCAAACCTCACTTAGGGACGAGAATCAAAGAAAGTTACGGACTTTAATTCCCGCTTAGTGTCGAGTCTGAAACTAGGCCAATTAGACTAGTGAGAATAGATCTAGTAGCGAATAAAAATAGACCTAAAAGAAATTGGGTACACTCAAACCTCACTTAGCATCGGGAATGAAAAAAGTTACCGAACTCTACTCTCAATTAGCGTTGAATTGTAAATTTGTATATTTTAATAGATAGAAAAATAAAAATTTGATTTAAATTGTTATATATACCTCGTTCAGCGTCGAGTTTTGCAAATAATAAAGAGTCGAGTCTCACTTCGCGACGAGAATCAAAAATCTTACGGACTAAAATTCCCGCTTAGTGTCGAGTCTCAAACTAAACTAATTAGACTAGTGAGAATACTCCCAATAGAAATTGTCTACACTCAAACCTCACTTAGCGTTGAATTGCAATTTGGCGTCGAGTATCAAAAATGATAAACTGTCAAACCTCGCTTAGCGTCGAGAATCGAAAAATTTACCAACCTCTACTCTCAGCGTCGAGTCTGAAAATATGCTATCAGTCGAATAAGAATCGACCCAAAAGAAATTGGGTGCACTCAAACCTCACTTAGCGTCGAATTTCAAATAGGATTTTTGACGAATTAGATAATTTACGAATAAATTTAAATTTGATTCAAATTGTAACAAAAAGTAATACCTCGTTCAGTGTCGATTATTAGAAAAATAATAATAAACACTCAAACCTCGCTTAGCGTCGAGAATCGAAAAATTTACCCACCTCTACTCTCACTTAGCGTCGAGTCTGAAAATATGCTATCAGTCGAATAAGAATCGACCCAAAAGAAATTGGGTGCACTCAAACCTCACTTAGCGTCGAATTTCAAATAGGATTTTTGACGAATTAGATAATTTACGAATAAATTTAAATTTGATTCAAATTGTAACAAAAAGTAATACCTCGTTCAGTGTCGATTATTAGAAAAATAATAACAAACAGTCAAACCTCGCTTAGCGTCGAAAATCGAAAATTTTACCCACCCCAACTCTCACTTAGCGTCGATTCTAAAAAAACCAAAAATTAGACGAATGAGAAGCAAGATCCAAAAATCATACGATACATAAACATCAATTTGTCATTTTTTTCTATTCGAGACATTTTTTATTTTACTTTTAAATATATCAAGAAATTTTTTTCCATTTTGCGAATTTAGGGGAAAAAACTGGAAATTAATTTCTTTAAAAAATGCGAAAATTGATGAAAAAAGAGAGACAGAATGGTATATTGTGCTATGGGTGGGTAAGGGGAAAAAGAGGAGGGG
>JUFY01020195.1:14263-33619 GCA_001855655.1 Leptopilina clavipes | reverse complement strand
CCATAAATAATAAAATAAAGTATGATTTATTCGGCATCGTCGAACAGGGCGTAACAACTCTCGGTGAAATATCCTTAAAATTAAACGAGATTTGAACCGCCGGATCGTAGAAGGGCATATAGCCCATTTGAATTACATTGGCTATATGCCCTTCTACGATCCGGCGGTTCATTTCTTGTCCCTTTCAAGTTGTTTCTGATGATTTTCCACTAAATTGCGATGGCATGCTCGGCATGCCCTTTCTGTCAGATTCTGTGATTGACCTAAAAACAAAAACGATAAAGCATGAATTAGGTGAATTTTCTTTTATTAATCCTCCGCAGAAAATAGCGAAAGTACTTGTAAAAGCCAGAAGTAAACAGATTATAACCTTACCAGTAGCGACCACAAACCTGTCAGAGGGTTATTTACCTTTATTGCCAACGGGACCTGGCGTTTTCTTGGGCGAAGCCCTGGTCAAGGTTACATCCGGAAACATACGACTTCCTTGTTACAATTGCACAACTCGGGATATCGAACTCTCAGTTTCTCCCGTCACTCTAGAAGAATTTGAGATCTATAACACCGGAGTTGAATCTAAAAAGGGTTCAAAAATTAGTAAAGGGGCAAAAAGAAAACTAAAAAGGGAAATTAAAAGGGTTACAATTAATAATCGAATTGAAAAATTAATCAAAGAACTTCACTTAGAAAATATGAGTGAAGAAGAGAAAAATAGTTTTTTGAAATGCGTAAGTAAATTTCCATATCCATTCTTCTTAGAAGGGGACAAACTGGGATGTACGAATGTCATAAAACACAAAATAAATACCATCGACGACATCCCAATTAATAAAAGCAACTATCGATATCCAACAGTTCATAAGAATTTCATACAAGATGAAACAGCTAAATTAAAGGAAAACGTGTCAATTTCTCCATCTAAATCCCCATATAATTCTCCTGTATGGGTTGTACCAAAGAAACCTGATTCTCAAGGAAATATGCGGTATCGAATGGTTATTGACTATCGCGGACTGAACGAAAAAACCGTAGGGGACGCTTATCCTCTTCCAAATATAACCTCTATATTAGATCAATTAGGGGGAGCTCGTTACTTTTCTACTCTTGATTTAGCTGCCGGCTTTCATCAAATTGAAATCGATCCTGCCGACAAACACAAAACCGCATTCTCTACAATTTTTGGACATTACGAGTTTAATCGCATGCCTTTTGGCCTTAAAACAGCACCTGCCACCTTTCAACGTATGATGGACCTTGTGTTGTCCGGATTACAAGGCGTAGAAATGTTCGTTTATATGGACGATATCGTTATTTATGCGAAATCCTTACAAGAGCATAACGAGAAGCTTGAAAAATTACTCGGTCGTTTAAAAACTGCAGGATTAGTCCTGCAGCCGGATAAATGTCATTTTTTGCGAAAGGAAATCGGGTATCTAGGTCACGTAATATCTGAAGAAGGGGTAAAACCTGACCCGAAAAAGGTTGAAGCTGTTAGGAATTTCCCTCGTCCTAAATGTCGAAAAAACATAAAACAATTTTTGGGTTTGGCTGGGTATTATCGTCGGTTCATACCCGACTTTGCATCCCATGCTAAGCCTTTAACACTTTTGTTAAAAAAGGACTCTCCTTTTGTTTGGTCTCAAACGGTCGAAGAATCTTTCCAGAAATTAAAAAACAGTTTATGTACAGAACCTTTATTACAATATCCCGACTTCTCGCGACCTTTCATAATAACGACTGATGCTTCTGATTATGCAATCGGGGCCATTTTGAGTCAAGGTGAAATTGGTAAAGATCCACCTATTGCCTACGCTTCTCGAACCTTAGGTAAATCCGAATTAAATTACACAACGACGGAGAAAGAACTGTTAGCGATTATATTCGCCGTAAAACATTTCCGACCATACGTTTATGGTCAAAAATTTACCCTTGTTACCGATCACCGTGCTTTAATTTGGTAAGATCAATTGAAAGATCCAACGCTCGGGTCCCGACTCGCTCGTTGGAAAATTCAATTACAAGAATATGATTATAAAATCGTATACAAGCCCGGAAGAATAAATGCCAATGCGGACGCTCTTTCACGGAACCCTGTCGATGAAACTTTTAAAATTATTGAAAAAGGGCGAGACAATAACATAACGACAATTATTGAAATCGACGAAAAATCCGAAAACAAAAGTAACTATCATGAGTATCCAGTTGAAAGAGTATTTTTGAATTTTGGTAACGAATGTGTCGTTGACATTATCACAGAATCTCAAGACAGGGATACTTCTGATAGTGAAAGTGTTATTGAAACATTTAATGAGAAAACGACGGTTGAGAACCTTCACGAGTTAGGTGGAAGAGACACGGTGGAGAAAGGGGCAGATGCATATGCCCTGGACGGCTCCGATCGAGACCTTTGTTTTGTGCCTGTACCGGGGTTTTCCAAAGGCCACGGAAAATTGCTGGGCGGGTCCGACGTCGAGTCTCTTTCGCTGGTCCACATCCCCTGTCTTATTTCCGATGCTGTGAATAAGACGATTTTCGAAAATTCGCATCAAAGAGAGGAAAATTGCGTGAATTTTCCGACTTGTGTTGAAAAGACCGCAGCTATTGAGAGCCTCGGCAAGGTTGCGAGTGAATCTTGTGAGTTGTTGAGTGAGGTCAACAACCGCGACGATGACGAACTAGATGCGATTGAAGTTTGTTGTTTAAAAGGAATCTGGAGTGACGTTGTAAATATCCCAGATGAGACAGACGAAAACGACGACGACAATGACGAAAGACCTAAAAAACGAATGAAGTTGAGTGAGAGTGCTCCGGTTGACATTGCTCAAGTTTTTCCTGCTGTGTCGAAACAGGGAAATGTTGTTTTAACACCTTTGTTTCGACTCAGTAAGGATAAAGTATGGATGAGACCCGATAACTTTATAAATTTTGTTTCGTGCGATGGTGTTTTAACAACACCTCTAGGCAGAGAATTAATCGATAATTCTATAATCAAACCTTCTTGTTTAAAGGATCCGCAAGCAATTATAGGTTATGTCACTTCAAATCCTCACGATGGTCGCCTTGTGTTTAATTTATACATAAAAGACAATTTTGATTCGAAAGTTTTTGCAAAAAACATAGAAATTGCCGTCAACACTCTGAAAGAAGCTCTTAAATTAAACAAAGTTAACTCGTTTAGTATCTCTCGCAAAGGAAACGGATTTGATCAATTATCCTGGTCAACGATAGAGAGTATTTTCAGAACACATTTTGGAAAGGGCGATTACCAAATTACCGTATGTACCGGCGAAGTCGAAATTCCAGACGTTGATAAGCGCCCCGAAATCATTCGCGAATGTCATGATTCCACCGTCGGCGGTCATAAAGGTGAATCTAAAACATTAGATAGAATTAGAGAACGGTTTTTCTGGAAAGGAATGAAAGACGAAGTGCGTAACTATGTAAAGACTTGCGAAACGTGTCAAAAGAAAAAATTAACCAGAATAAAAACTAAAATGCCAATGCGTATCACCGACACTCCCACACGAGTTTTCGAAAAAGTACAAATCGATTTAGTTGGTCCTTTACCCATTACTGAATCCGGAAATCAGTATATGCTCACCTGGCAGGATAATTTGAGTAAATATTCTGGAGCCGCTCCACTTTCTAAAATTGATTCTCCTCATGTCGCAATCGCTCTTGTCGAAAACCTTATTTGTATTTTCGGTTGCCCTGAAATAATACAAACTGATCAAGGATCACAATTTATGAGCAATATAATGGAAAATATTGCGAAACTTTTTAAAATTCGTAAAATACGGTCGAGTGCTTACCACCCACAATCCCTTGGTTCGTTAGAAAGAAGCCATCACACCTTTGTCGAATACCTACGGAATTACGCAGAACGTACAAATTGGGATCAATGGTTGCCATACGCATTGTTCTCTTTTAACACATCCGTTCACGAGTCTACGGGATTGACTCCTCACGAATTAGTATTTGGTAGAAAAGTTCGATTTCCCTCCGAGTTCGCCAACGAAGAAGTACCTATGACATATATACAATTAGTCGATGAATTATTAAACAGAATAATAGAAACCGAATCACTTGCTGTCGCTCGTTTGGAAGCAGCTAAAAGAAGATGTAAAAAATATTACGACCGTAAATTAAATGAAAGTAAATTCGAAGTAAACCAGTACGTTTACGTATTAGTCGATATAAGAAGCGACAAATTCGATGACCATTATTCAGGCCCTTTTAAAATCACAAAAGTTATTGACGATTTAAATGTCGAAATACAAATCACACAAAAGCAAACGAAAATTGTACACGTAAACCGACTAAAACATGCTTTTCTAAGATACGTGTAAAACTTTAATTTTAGTACTATAACTATGTTTTTTGTCATTTTCGACAAATGAAATAAATTGCTTTTGGTTTATGAATACACAATAATATTAAATTCTAACATTTTAGCCTTAATTATCTTAAAGAAATGAAATATGCAAAAACAAAAAAAAAACAAAACAAAAAAAAAACACTGTTTAAAGGGAAGGTAGATTTCACTTATCTTTATCCAGAGTCTCAGAAATTTTCAAAATATACATCATTAAGGCCGTAACGTGTAACAGATAAAATCATTATTTAAGAAAAGAGAGAACAAGCTCTTCATTGTTCTTCCATAAGTATAAATTCTGAAAAGAAATAAGAATTAAAATTTTTGACATCTAGTTAAATTATAGCATTAGAATATTATACCACTTTCGAAATTACTAAGTTAACACATTCAAGTTACGAATATAAAACTATTAATTATTATCTAATTAAAGTCTAATTTTAACTCAATATTACAAGTAAATTAGAATCTTCGACCTTTTTCTTTATAAAATTACAACAAACAACTTGAGTATACTTACCATAAATAAATATCGACGCTGATTATTTGCTGTTACGCTTGAAAAAAAAAAATAAAAAAAAAAAAAATATGTATTTTAAATCAATCGAATATTATAATCTGATAAATGTATTTCACTATTTCAATCATTCTCAAATATTGTAACTACTAAAAAGAAAAAAAAACAATACACTTGTTGATCGGAAAAAGACATTTCATAGAGAATGCCTTTTTACTAAGAGGGGAAGTGTAACGCATGTGTGTAAAACGCTTCTCTCCCGATAGAGGCAGCACTGAATGAGCGGCTAAATTCAAATAATCAATTAAATTAATAATATAATTTTAATATTAATTCTACTATATTATTGGCAAGCAACATGGGCAAAATTTGACGTACAGGGAAGCATCGCTTTCTCACGATGGGATTTTTACAGGAAGAAAGTAATAAAACAGAATAATGTAACATGTGGTAGAGAAGACGAAATCCGAAACCCTTATCGCAAATAAAGACATCGAATGCTTTAACGTTCAAAACTAAGAACTTGTTTGTCATTGTTAGTCACGTTTCTTAAGTTCTTATTTATAGCATTTTCGGTTTTTCCGTAAAACAGTTAAGTATGGCCCACATCTGGTTACCATAAAACCTCAGGTTACTTTGGGCCTGAGTCATAAAAAAGGGTCTATCGTTTCGTCGCCTCTACCACATCGGTTAAGTCTTGATCAGGCGATGTTTCCCTCTCTTAAAACAGAGGGTTGGACTTCAACTCTTGAAATGAATCTAAGGGAGGAGGAATGTACTCCCACCCGTTTCTTTAGTGTAGAGAGAAGGGATGGGGATGGTGATCTCCTAGAAAATCTCTCAAAAAAGATCGATATGGAAGAGCAGATTTTGGCTAACTTTCATATAGTTAACATCGACAAAAATTAAACTCGTTGTAATAGTCGAAACATATAAATAAATTGATCGTTTCTCATTTTACCAAAATTGATTGCATTTGATTTTATTTTCAATTAAAATATAATTCCTGAAAATTTAAATATTAAACTCTATAACTCATTAACAATTCGGTCTCACCGCGGGAGTTGAGCTTCTTAGCTCTTTATTGTGGAACGAACTTTGCCATCGTCGAGGATTCCGCTTTGAAAAATCAATATTAAAAATTATCTCTTAATAAGATATATATGAATTTGAATTTAAAGAGAATTTGCCGCGTAAACCAACTCGGCGTGTCACATCGTTTGTACCCAAATAGCACGTAATATTACTGTAATATTACTGTGATGTTACATGTAATATTAGTAGTATTACAATTTAGTATTACATTAATATTGCAGTAATATTAAAATGTCCGCCTCAAGGTAATATTACAGGTAATATTAGAGTAATATTACATGTAAAATTACTGTAACATTACAAGTAAGATTACTGTAACATTACTGTAATATTACAGTAATGTTACAAAAAATATCACAAAATTTTGTATAAGAGTTTTATGAACTTTTTATTATTACCATGTAACATTGTTACTGATACACAATTACAACCCTTTAACAGAATTTTGTGTACTTTTTTGTAACATTACTGTAATATTACCTGTAATGTTACAGAAATATAACCTGTAATGTTACAGTAACATTACGGTAATATTACCTGTAATATTACCTTGAGGCAGACATTTTAATTTTACTGTAATATTACAAGTAACATTACTAATATTACATGTAATATCACAGTAATATTACAGTAATATTACGTGCTACTTGGGGTACAACAAATACTTGAAAATTGAATGTCAATAATTGAAAATATTCAGATTTTATTGCTAATTATTAAGGTCCTGAAAATAAAATTTGATTGATAATTATTAATTTATTGACAAATATATTTCATTAATAGTAGCTAAAATAAAAAAGATAAGAAAGATTAAATTTAGAAGATATAGGCTAGAAAGAAGGGAAATTTCAATTTTTAAATATTGATTTTCAAACGGTTGGGAATAAAAAAACTGTAAAGATTGATTAGTTCACTTTATTGCACTTCAGTCGATATTGCAAGCATAGAGTGTGTCAAAATTGAAAATTGATTGAGGGAGAGAGAATGAGAGAGAGAGAGAGAGAGAGACAATTGATATTACGTCAGGATATGAACAGTATAGCGGATCGTATTGGGAAAATTTGCAAGCCATCATTGTTAATAGGTAAAAGCGAAATTGTTACCGGCGAGGAGAAAGGGTAAATCATTGTTCACCTGTCATCTCATGTCATTTTCGTTTTGAAAAAAAAAATGACGCTTCTCTCGTAGTTACAGTTTATCCTCCTCCTCCTTCTTCTCCCCCCCAACCCTCGTCACAAACGTGATTGAAGTGACGTTTCTCGTTGTCAGAAATTTCCCGCGGTTAGCTTCAAAGTCAGTAACAATCAATTCTGTAATTTCGCAACGCTCTCGATTCTCGCTAAGCGTGTCCCCTTGTATTAAAGTTCGACATATTACCTCGATATGTCCCACGGCGTGGATTCATAAATTCTTATTTTCTATTACATTTTTCTTGAAATTGAAAATTAATCTCTATTTTCAATTATTTGTTGAAATCGTTTATTATGATTTTATTAACAATATATTGTTAATAATTATTATTAATCTATATTAATAATCGTTGTAATAATAAATATGAACATTTAAAATTGTTATAAAAATAAACTTTATAAATAATTTTGAATAAATACCTAATAATAATAATAATAATAATAATAATAATAATAATAATAATAATAATAATAATAATAATAATAATACTTAATTTTAATATGTTTCTGAAAATAAATAATTTTAATAAGCGCAGATAACTACTGTGAATAAATTAAATTTGAATTTCGCGCCAATATTATTTTGTGACTGTCCCGATAGATGGCAGAGAAACTTGATGAATTGGAAGGGGTATAAAAATTAATGGCTCGTCGAGATTCTTATTCTTCAGTTCGATTTTCGAGTTTTATTTTTGTATTACCGTCCTCCTTTAATTGTTGTTTGTAATTTTTAACCCAAGTCTTCTAAACAAATAAGAAGAGTTTAAATATTAATAAAAATATATTATTTCTTCCAAGCGATTTTATTATAAAAATACCCGGATAAAATCTTCATAGCGGATATTAGTATAGTAACTATTTTCGATAAATATTTTCATTTTCATGTCTTACCAACTATTAGTCGAGGGTTTGTTTACGAGATCCAATAAGCTTTTGAAGTGACAATAAATTTCTCGAATACACAACATCGATTGGACCATAAAGGTTGCTTAATGGCGATATAATGAAGGTAATATAAATTATAACTATAATAGAACAAAGGCAAAGTACCAGGTGCTTGAGGGCAGAAGAGAAAGGGTGAAGGGGGGGGGGGGTTATATAGTTGAAGAAGAGATACTTGGCAGAAAAGAGGAGACACGTTATTTCGTTGAAGAAGCGAGGAAATGAAAGTATTACCAGCAGGAAGCAATTAGGAAAAGGTACCAGGGTACCAAGGGATTAATATTGAAAAAAAGGCCGGAGGACCCGGAAGAAAAAAATGGAAAATAACAAAAAGACGTTGCACGAGTCAGTTTTGTGACAAAGTGGTACATAAGGTTCAAGTTGAGCATGTTCCAAATAAATCCATTTCAAATGCATCTACTTCATTTTGCATTTCGTTTTGAAATGATTTTTCTCGTTATTTTGTATTCGAAAATGCAAAATGCAGGGAAAATTCAGTTTATTTTGCAGTGCGTGAGATAGAAAAGGACAGAAATGTATATCTTACGCTTTGTTGCCGCAGGTTTCGCTTGTAAAAGTACCTTTACGATTGAGCTTCGTACAGGATTGTGAAGTTAGCTTAACATTTCATGGAGTGAACCTTCCCAACCTTGCCTTTGCATTTTACAGTTAGAATCACTGTTTATAGTTTATTTATAAGAATAAAAACCATAAAAAGAAGAAGAAAAAGAAGAATAAAAACGTGATAAGATTGTTTACAAAATCATTACTTTCTAGTAATTATAGGTTATGTTTGTTAATTATCTTGATTAAAAGTTTCTTTCTAATTATATAAAACCGAAATAAGTTTTTGTTGAATATTTCCAAAGTAATTAATAATAATAATAATAATCAATGATTTTGTATTAATTTTATTTTTTTCTGTATCTTTATTTTTATTTTTGATCCTCTTTTTGTACTTTTGATCAAAAAATTACAAACATAACCTAAAATTGTTTGCTTCTTTGGTCCCTTTCTTGATAACGTGTCATAAATCAAACATGATTTATTCAAAAAGAAATTGTTTTTAATTGATAATTCTTTTATAAAGTCAAATAAAAAGCTGCCATTTATTTTAAAACAGTTTTAAAATACTGTAAATTTTTCAAATACATTTGAAAAACAGCATTTTATTTTGAAAAAACCATTTTAAAAATACCTAGTTTATATTATTTGCATTTGAAATAACTTTCTATAAGATTATTTTACATTTCAAATACTTTTGGAGGAAATATTTTTTAAAATTTTCCATTTCAAATAGATTTTGAAACACATTTTTAACATTTCTGGTTAAATTAGCTTGAATGCAACCTGAATGGAAGCAGGTTTGTTGCTAAAGAAAAGCGGCAGGAGGAAGAAAATGGGAGAAAGGAGAAAACTGCGGAAAAAAGGAAGGGAAGTTATAAAGGGATAAAAAACGATTTGAGGGAAATGACTGCCGAAGGTGTTAGCGTTCATGGAAAGTTGTTATCGCGAATCTGATTTTCTTTTATCGACATAAGGACGACTTTACCTTCTGCGATATCCTCCAAGGTTTTCCATTTAATGTCCCAAGGGAAAGAATCACATTAACTGTCAATTGCCCTTTCGTTGTCCCTTAAAATTTGCCCTTTCAGTTTTTCGAAACTCGATTTTTTTTTCTCTCTCTCTCTCTCTTTTTATACTTATTGATATTTTTTCTCTCTATCGTTTTGAACATTTTATTAACGGAAAACAAAAATTTTCATTCTTATATTTGATAAATATTTGCATATTGTGTGTATGTCGAAATTTTGTATATAATTTTCACCTGATTTTGATATTGTGCAGTTAATTACTTGTTTGCCAGTGTTACTGAAATTTTCTCGTTGACTTTATACTAATTAATTTTGACGTTTAAATGACGTCAAGCTTTGTAACAAATAATGCCTGTTCTACTTCATCATAATTTTCACTGTTCATGAATTTTCCATCCGACTCTTTAGAAAATTAACTGCATAAATAATCGAGACTGATAATTAGTTTAAAAAAGGTTTTTTTTTATTTTTTTCGGGGGGAGGTGGAAATAAAACTCAATTTGTTCTTTTGTGTATTAATTATTAAATAAGGTTGGTAATTGTAAAGATTTTTAATATTGAAAAATATTTTTGGAATCTGTGAATTTCTTTCTTCTTTTTTCTCTTGTCAAGTTTTTTTTTTTTATTTTTTTTTTTTTTGACAGAAACGTATATAAAAGTTTTCTTGAATAAAACGACACCAGGAGAAAATTGAAACCAATTTTCAATCTCGATTCGTAGTTCTGTTTGCCTTCGTGATATGAGAAAAATTGAACTTCCTTCACTAGTGTCTGTAAATTCCATGACATCGACTTTGGCGTTCACTGAAATGAAGGATTACTTGCGGGAGAGGAAAGATAGCCATAGTTGAAACACGATGAAAATCGAAGTAGCATTAATTCTACGGGGAAATCGGAATCTCGTCACGAATTGGCCCCGAAGGCTTTTAAGAAAGTTTGAACCGCGAACACGAGATCAGGTGAGGCTGAAAGGTAAGCTGCGGGACTTTGGAATTCCTCAGGGGGGCGAAAGAAATTGCGAAAAAATAGTCATATAAAAAAAATATATGAGAAGTAATTTGTACGCCCTTATAATGTGCGAGGCCAAGAGGTTGTTTTCATATAGAGTGATGAAGACAGATAAATCGGTTCACGTCTCAGGGGTTGAATAAATAAGCATGGAGAGTGAAGAATTCCATCGGAAATTTAGGGGCAAAAATGAGGGCAATAAAGATTGAAAAAAAGAGGAGAAAAAGATTTTTATCTTTGTTTTTTCAATTAGTGCGATTTAATTTTGAGACCAAGAAATTAGAAAAAAATTTAATTTGGTTTTTTTCTGTCCAAATCGAATTTTTTCTTTAAATTATTAACAATTGTCAGTTTTAGCAATTTTGGAAAATAAATTCTTAATTGTGAAAATTTGCAACAAGGAAAAAAATTTTTTTTTCTTTAAATTAAAAACCAGAGAAATAGATTGTGGAATTTCAATTTACTTTCCTCGCGAAATGGAATACAGTGCCGAATTGACTGCGCCTTTATGTTGGATCTTTAAAATGTTCCGCCCATCGAAATAAAAGGTATCAAGATTAGATTTACGGCAAAGTATGAGCGATGAAATTTCAGCTTAGCTCTCTTTCTTTATGATTTTATGACTTTCTTATCATTCTCAACGCAAGAATTTTATGATAGAAAAATATTAGCAAAAAGGTCGTGTTTTATTTCTCAAAAAAAAAAAAAATAATTCAATTTTGCTTTTACAAATAGAAAACATTTTTTATTTCGGAAAAAAAATTTTATTTTCACTTGTGAGAAAATAAAATATTGCTCAAGATTTTATTAATATATGAAATATAAGAAGCACGGATTTTTTTAAAAACAATTCGAAAGAAAAATTTTTCTCGCAGTTGTTTCAAATGTTGGGAGTCGATATTGAAGGGGAAGAAAATAAAAAATAGGGTTAATAATAATTCTCGTGAAAAACGGGTAAATTTTGGAACGAAAGAAGAAATTTGTGGTTAAAAGAGAAAGAGTGGGGATTTTAAATTCTCCGCCTTTTGTAGCTCCCCTCTCTGTGGAGCGTGGACGAGATCTTTTGAATGCGTGCGCACGATTTCTCCCCTCTTACATCTGATTGGTGCGCCACTCCTCGCCGGTGATCGTATAAAAAGGAATCCCTGAAGCGGGAGAGATCAGTTCGTGGACTTCTTTCACGAGGTCCACTTAAGCTTCCAAAAAAATGTTTTTCATACTTTTTTACTTGAATAAAATTATTATTTTAAAAAGTGATAATAATAATAATTTTGAATAAATTTAAAAATAAAATTTTTCCATTTGCAAATATTAGATACGGAATATTTTATAATATTAAATAATACATTTTATCATTGTTGAAATTAGACTTCCTTTTCTTTATTATTGATTACTATTACTGTTATTATTATTATTATTATTATTATTATTATTATTATTATTATTATTATTATTATTATTATTATTATTATTATTATTATTATTATTATTAGAAAAGGGACGTTTTTTATATGGAATTTACGATTATTAATTATTATAAACTCTGTATTTTTGTCGCAACCCTGAACAATAAAAAAAAAAAAATTATTATTATTATTATTCTAGTAATAATTATTGTATGATTTTTGTTTTTAACTGTTAAATCATAATTTGGGAGATATTTAGGCCTTTTCTTTATCTCCCAAAGTAATAATTATTATTTCTTTTTTTTCCGAAACTGCTGTCTTTGGTGGTTTAAAAAAATATTATTATTATTTATTAAAGCATGCCGTTGGCAATGTAAAAAATAAATAACATTTATTTATTTATTTATTTTGTACATTTTATACACTTTACGAACTGTAGGAACTTTTCATTATCGTGGAAGCAAAACTATATATGGAAAAAGAAAAGATATGGTCCAGAGGAAAGAAAATACAGTTTGTTTCATTTTAAGCTGTCTTTCATTGAAGAATTAATTATTTTTCAAGATTTCAGAGCTTAAGAGTGTTTTGTAGATTGACAAGAGAGAGAGAGAGAGAGAGAGAGAGAGAGAGAGGGAGAGAACAGTTAGATCTTGAGCGCGAGATAAAAGTACAGGGTGTGGGGGAGTGATGCTCCGCGCTTTTCTTTCTGGACCAAGTGAAAATAGTTTAAGCGAACGAGAAGCTCGTTGCTACGTGGATGTCGAGAGGGGAAAAAAATAGAGAAGAAAAAAAAAATAGAAAAAGGTATCTCAATTTTCAGAGAATCTTTATCTCCTTCTCGCCTCTTTTCTTAATTTGTTAAATTTTGTTTCCTTATTTCAGCCAACCTCCCTCGTTCATCAGCTTGTTCTCTTGGTTGTTCCTTTTTGTGCAATTAATATGCGACGCTATGTTTTACAACCTTCACAAGTTGCCTTAATCGTATCGCATTTTCGCGGAGGAAGTTCCTTAATTCTCCCTTTTTTTTTTTTTTTATTAGTTGCGAGCTTAAGCGTTGGAAATTACTGCGATTCTTTGGAGGGTCATTAATTTTTCCCTTTCATAGTTACTGCTTATTTTAGTCTTATTTTTACATCCCTGCGTTTCGTATTTTTAGTGGTTTTTGTTTTTTTTTATTAACGATTTTCATATATAGAATACAAGTTCATTAGGATAATTTTATTTATTTAAAATTTTTAAAAATTACATTAATTAGTTTTTATAGAGGCATTAGAATAAAATTTTTAAATTCATCAAATTTTTCTGTCCTGTATTCAAAAAAAAAAAAAAATAGACGGGAATGAAACTTTTGAATGTGTTTTTTAAATTCACTGGTAAAAGTTTGTTTTTCCTTCAATGGAAATGGTAGGGAAAAAAAATGTTTACTTGGCGTTTTGTTAATCTCATTTTTCCGAAAGGTTTCACGTGTCGAAAAAAATAACATTTACTGACTCAATTTTCACATACGGTGCATTATACGATTCGTTGGTTTGAATGAAAAATTTTTTTTTTGTTTCCATATACTTTGAGGAAAAAAAGAAAATACGAACTGTGAGTGACATAATGTTTGATTGAATATAAAATTGGAGCAATTTTCAATTTTTACTTTCTGACGCAATGAGGCAAATTGTTTATTTGCGTAAAATAAACGTCAGTTTGTTTCTCTTTGAAAATTATGAAAAATTATTTTTCATTTGTCAGAAGGGAAGAAAATTATTCTTAGGAATTTTCGGATGAGAAATAATTTTTTTAGGAAAATAATAGTTTGATTATTTAATTTCTCATTCATTGGAGAAAAGTAATTAAGAAAGAAAAGTATTTTTGGAAGATTATGACTTTCTTTCCTCCTCTAAATATTCATTTATCTTCAAATGGGTCAGACAAATCATTAATGACAGACATTCGAATTTCTTTTCATTTGAAATTTATGTCCTCTTGTCTATTATCACGTTCGAGTGCACATGCACTTTGCTGTTAGCTTTTGTGTTGTTTCTTTTCTAGCTGAAAAGCTGCTTGATTTCAAAGATCGTCGTTCACGGAATTAAACTTGAAAATTTCATTTTCAAACGACCGACACGGGTTATCCCACGGGTGTAATTCGTTGGCTTGAAAAATTCAAAGCGTCGAACGATGGAGCTTGAAAGGATAAAGTAAAAAGCCTAATAAAGGAAAATTTATACACATATAAATAAATACTTAGAAGATGAAAATGTATATTCAAAAAAAAAAAAAAAAAAATTATTTCAATCCAAAAAAATATTTAATTCAAATTTACTTGTCTATTTATTAAATAATATATTTACTTGAACGAAATATAATTTTTATTTACATATTGAATAAAGTGAAATGGAATTAATTTTTGTAATTTGGATCAAATAGCATTAAATTGATTCAAAATTTATTTGAATTGAAAATAAATATCCATTTGATAATAATCAAATAATTTATTATTTGATATAAAATAAAAATATAAACCATATAAACCAAATGAATTTTTTTCAGTGTAAAGAAATTTAATTTAATTTTTTTAATCGTCAATAAAAAAAATTATTTATCAGTTAAAGATATTGTTAATTTTTAATTAATAAAAAGAGTAGAATTTCTCATGTTTTTTTTAAACAAAAAAAAAATTTATTACCATTAAAAACATTGTCAATTTTTAATTAATAAAAAAAAAGTAGATTCTTCTTGAGTTTTTTCTCAAAAAGAAAAAAAAAGATTTATTATAGTAAAAAATATTGTCAATTTTTAATTAATGAAAAAAGTAGATTTTCTCAAGTTTTTTAAAACAAAAAAAAATTTCTTTGTTAAAAATATTGTCAATTTTCAATTAATAAAATGAAGTAGATTCTTAATTTTTTTCTCAAAAAGAAAAAAAAATTTATTAGTTAAAAATATTGTCAATTTTCAATTAATAAAATGGAGTAGATTCTAAATTTTTTTCTCAAAAAGAAAAAAAGATTTATTAGTTAAAAAATATTGTCAATTTTTAATTAATGAAAAGAGTAGAATTTTCTCAAGTTGAAAAATGTTTAATTGTGAAAATGCTTGAAAAAGGGAAACAAAAGGTGTTTGGTTTTTAATGAAAGAAAACAATCTGTGCGTAGAAAACGAAGAACCTTTTTTTTTATTACATTTCGTTGTGAGTGTGTACATTCCTATTGTAAACAGGGGTATTATCCCTTTTAAATTGAGTCACGAGGTCTGTACAATCGGCTCAAGGGAATGAAAACAATTTTTTTTATTCGCTTTTCGAATCTCTCTAGTCTAATTAGCCAATTCTTTAATAATTACGTTATATTGATTTTCATTTTCAGAGTATTCTCTATTTTTATAATATGAAAATCCGGTCCTTTCTCTTCACATTCTTTCATCTTTCACTTATATACGATATGTACCAACGGATAAATATTTTAATATACATAGTATTTATATTTTGTATACATTCTATAATAATGTAGCTTTGAATACATGGAAAAATTTCTATTTTCTTCTCCTTATTGGCATCGTGAATTTAATTACCTTTTTCTTTCTTTACGTCCATTATTCTTGAAAAAAAATTCTGGAAAATCTTTTATAAAAAGCGTTCAATGAAATTGAATGATTCAAATTTATTAATTTTTGATACGAACAATATTCTTAATGCGAACAGTATTCTGTATTCTTGCATTATTACTCTCTAAATTTGAATTAGTAAAAATTTTAACTAATTTGAATTAGTGACTCACTTTTTGCTTTTGAATTAGTTAAAATTTACTAATAAATTAGTAGAAAAATTTTTTTTTACTATTTATTAGTAAAATTTAACTAATTCGAAAGCAAAAAGTGAGTCACTAATTCAAATTAGTTAAAATTCTTACTAATTCACATTTAGAGAGTACAATCATTTTTTTAAAATAAAAAAAAGAAAGGACAGAATATTTCATTTTGTGAAATTTTATATTATACCGAATAAATTTTTTTGCAAAATATTTTGCAATTTCTCAAAAATTTGTTCAACAAAATTATGATTATAAAGTAGTTTGCAAAAAAAAACATGTACGTAAAGTCAGTTATAAAAAATTTACTGCGATGGATAAAAAATTTTAAATATGAAGTACATGAATTTTAAATATCAAAAATATTGTACGAATGCAAAAAAAAACTCTGAATTTTGCGAATGCGGGAAAAAGTTAATGTAAATTTTGTTTCTAAAAATAAAAATTTGTTTCAAAAAGAGTGAAGAATTATTGCACATTGAATATAAAATTATAAACGAAATGCCCTTTTTTTTTACTAGCTTTTTTTTCTTTCTTTTGTACTGGAGGTTTACAAAAGGTAATTAAATTTCGAACTTTTTTCTGTATATTTCTGACAAGCACACGAATATTTCTTTTATTTTCAATTCAACTGTGTTACGATCAGAGAAAAATAAAAATGATAAAATAATGAACTTTTCAGTAATGAAAAAGGAAAGAAAAAAAAACAATTTTGTTTTCTTTTTTCTCTAATCGTAACATATTCCGATAAAAATGGTAATTCAATGTGCGTTTCCAATTTTGAAAAGTAACATTCATTTTCCAGAGTTCCTCAGCTCAATTATTCTTGAAATTTTCAAGGAAAATATTTCCCTTACAATTTTGGTTTGCTTTTTTTCTATGTTGTTTGCAAAAGTTTAGTAATTTCCTTCTTTTTAAATTAATTAAAAAAGTAGGTATTTGATTAAAAACTTGAAAAATTAAATTAAAACTTTCTCTTTTTTTTTGAAAGAAGAAGAAAAAAGTTCACTTTAACGTGAATAGATTTTTAATATTTTAATACATATGAATAATAATTTACGTAAGTAAATTTCCAAGTATTTTTTTCTTCTCCTTTCTTTGTTAACTTTGCATTTCATTTGATATCGACATGTTGACTTAAAGGCAAAATATTTAACACTTATATATTTTAATATGCAAATCTCACATTTTTCTTTTTCTTTTTTTCCCCGCTGTACTTCATGAAAAAAAGAAGATTTACAGTGCAAATTGGTATATAAAGTCAATTGAATAACGTGCGCTTAGAAAATAGAAACAATTATTATAAAATACACAACAATTGTATATGAAATATACAAAAAGAATATCACGATTATACAAAAGGTTTTTGTTTTTTTTTTTTTGTACAAAATTAGCATTTTTAGAAAAATTATTTTTCAATTCGGCAAATTTTGCACTATTTGTGAAAAATATTACTTTCCAGATAAAGCTTTATTTATTTTTTCTATCAATTTTGAAGAAGCTTTTACATTTTTTTCTTTCTGTAACTGGAAAAAAATCTCCAGCGCAGTAATAATAAAACAAAAAAAATTATTTTTGATGCGTGTGTTTTATACTAAATATTTAAACGTTTGATTATATTAAAGAATTTGAAGATTGAAATATTCGAGAAATTTTAAGTCTACAAAAAATTAAATTTTATTCAATTTTTAATGATCCTTTAATTGATTAAATCGAATAAAAAGACGAAATTTTTTTTACCAAGTAATTAAAAATTGCGTTGAATTAACGAAATAAAATTACTTAAACAAAATTGATGCACAATAATTATTAATTATTATTTTAGCACAATAATTAATTCAACAAACATTGAGCGATATTTTAGATAGAAAATTTAAGTCTTTTTCCTCTAAACTTAGAATTTCTTGGTAAAAAAAAAAATTTCCTGAACGGCCGGTAATAAAATTACAATTAAGTATTGATAGTGGAGTGGTAAAAAAAAACGCACAGTTACCGGACAAGGTGAATTTAATTGAACACCCTTTCCTCGGCGTGTATATTTTTTTTTCTTCTTCTTCTATCATCCAACAACCCTTTCTTGCACGAGACCAGGACCTTTGTGTGTCGCTAACGTTGGTTGAGGAAAAATCGGTAATAGGGAAAAGTAGAACAAGTCTGATGGCTGTTAAAAAAAAAAGAAGAAGAAGAAAAAAAACACCAGGTACAAAGAAATTCAATTTCCAATTTCGCCGACGGATCAGAAGACTTTCACACGCAATCGAGCGACGAAATTAATTAACGATTAACGTCCGTTCAATGTTATCCATGGGTCGGTGTATACGCCACCGTTCTTGAATTAAATCGGATCATTTTGATCCAACACGTGACTTCCAGAGTTTTAATTATCAATCGATGAGAGAGAGAAGGGAGAAACTGAATGAGAAAAAAAAAATTTAAAACAAAAGAAAACGAACAATTGCGCTTGATTACTGGCCAAAAGAAATAAGAGTTAATGCCTGAAATCTGTACGATCCTTTAGTTTTTAATCGGTTTTAAACTTGAATTTTTCAAATGCCTGACAATTAAACAAGAGCTTCTTCTCGATTTACTCATTTAATTAATTGTACGTGAAAATTTTTAATATTTCCTTATTAAAATGAAATTCTATTTGGAAAAGGAATTTTTCTGCAAGATTTACTCAGAAGTCGGATTTTTTTTTTCATTTTGATCTGTTTTTTGTTTTCTCTTTAAAGAAGGTCAAAGTACCTAGTTTTATGATCGAGTCAAAGTTACTAAGTAGGTTCCATGTAGAGTTAAAATAGGTTTAAGTAGAATCGAAAATTTAAATAAGGTCAAGATAAAAATTGGTCAAAGTAGGTTCAAGAAGGTTAAATAGGGTCAAGATAAAATCTACATAGATTGAAAGATCAAAGTAGGTTTAGGTTGGTTTGAGAATGTTAAATAAGGTCAAAGTAGGTTAAATTTGGTTTTAGTAGAAACAAGAAGGTTAAATAAGGTCAAAATAAAATGTAAGTAGATTAAAAAAAGGTCACAGTAGGTTAAAATAGGATCAATATAGAATTAAGTAGCTTAAAAGAAGATCAAAGTAGGTTTAAGTAGGCTCAAGAAGGTTAAAATTAGTTTTAATAGGAACAAGAAGGTTAAATAAGGTCAAGATAAAATGTAAGTGGATTAAAAAAAGGTCAAAGTAGGTTTAAATAGGGTCAATATAGAATTAAGTAGCTTAAAAGAAGGTCAAAGTAGGTTTAGGTTGGTTTGAGAATGTTAAATAAGGTCAAAGTAGGTTAAATTTGGTTTTAGTAGGAAGAAGAAGGTTAAATAAGATCAAAATAAAATGTAAGTAGATTAAAAAAAGGTCACAATATTTTTAAGTAGGCTCAAGAAGGTTAAAATTAGTTTTAATAGGAACAAGAAGGTTAATTAAGGTCAAGA